>PNEQ01039063.1:0-23609 GCA_003012365.1 Medauroidea extradentata | reverse complement strand
TTTTTTTTTTTTTTTTTTTTTTTTTTTTTTGTAATTGGGACTAAGCCCTGTGGCAAGGATTTGCTTAACCTACCTCTTCTCAATTCTTCGACCTCATCAACCTTTTTCCTAAACTCCCTCGCTCCCGTCACCTCAACCACATCCCTCGCAAATTCATTCCAATCCTTCACCGTTCTCACCATCATAGTGTTTTTCCTCTCTCTGTCCTCTTCCCCGCCCTCTTTATCTTCCACTCATGATCACCACTTCCCCTGAATAAACCTCTCTGTTTATTGTCACTCAGTTGTACCCACCCACCCCCTCACCACCTTAAACATCCTTACCAGCCGCTCCACTCTCCTCCTCTCCTGCAGTGTGCCCCACCCCAGTCCTCTCACCATTACTGATGGTCTGAAGTTCTCCTCTCTCTCCCCCTGTATCCTCCACTTATTTGTGACCCACCTAGCTGCCCTTCTCTGCACCTTCTCCATCTCTACCACTTCCCTTCCCACATACGGGTCCCAGACCGCCGCCGCATACTCCAAGATGGGCCTCACCATTGTTTTGTATCCCTTTTCTTTCACTTTCTTGTCTGTGCCCCTAAACACCCTTCCCAGCAGGGCCAGCGCTCTTCTACCTTTACTTGTAACACACTTCATTTGCTCGCCCCATCTTATGTCATTCTGAAGAATAACTCCTCTCCGATCTCCTGTCCTCCCCATCTATATGTCTCTCTGACTACCTCTCTTTTCTGTGTAAATCTCAACATTTTAGTTTTTTTATGTTAATTTTTATCTCATTTTCCTTCGTCCACTGTTCCTGCCGACCCCCACCCTCTCCAATCCCCTTGTACAACACACAGTCATGTGCAAAGAGACGAACCCTACAATTAATGTTTATCCCCAAATCCTCCATCATAATTAAAAAGAGGAGGGGTCCTAGAACACTACCCTGTGGAACCCCTGATGTTACCCTTCCTTCATCTGAGAGTGTGTATCCTACTCTTACTCTCTGGGTTCTTCACCTCAGATACTCTTGTTGTAGTGTAGGGCAACTGGACATGCAAAAATAAAACCGATTTGATCCAACAACACATCTTTACTCCACAAATGTTACATTCGAACTGAACAAACATTGCTTCTGTCAAAAACACAAACGATACACTTGGGCAGGCTAGCCAACCTAAACAAAATAACCCAATTCACTGTATTGCCAACCTAAGACATTAAATGTAACTGCTGTTCATACCAACATTACAAAATATATTTTTCACACTCCAACACCCACTGTTGAAAATATATTTTTTCATGAGTGTTCATACAGGTTAGCATACCATCAGTTTTTCAACGTCAAAGTATTTACCAAACATGGCACTAGCTTAACTCTAGATATATAACCCTATTTTCATTAATAATGCTGTGTGCCTTGATTTTGACAAAGGTTTTGTTAAGATATCAGAGAACATATCTTCACTAGGCAAATGTTCAATAGAAATCACAGTATTTTCGACATGCTGCCTTAGGAAATGATATCTAATATCTATGAGTTTACTCTTATAACTAGTTATCGGATTTTTCGCTAGCTGAATAGCTCCCCTATTGTCACAAAATAATGTTAATGAAATGTTTTCAAATTCGGGTTCTGTTTCCTTTATTTACTGCCTAAGCCACAAGGCTTCTTGAGCAGTAAAGGAAAGAGCAACGTATTCAGCCTCAGTTGTAGATAGCGCAACAGTTTTCTGCTTCTTACTATACCAAGTAATCAATGCACCCTGGGATTTGAAACAACTTCCAGATATGGAATACCTGCCATTCAACTCATTTCCCCAATCTGCATCGCTAAATCCAACTAGAGGATGGTTGGAATTTATGATAAACTTAAGTTTCAAATTTAGAGTTCCCTTGAGATATCGGAAAATCCTCTTCACAGCTATCCAGTGACTCTTTTTAGGGTTTTTGTTAAATCTACTCACTATACCCACAGCAAAGGAAATATCTGGTCTACAGATTTGAGCCAAATATAAAAGACTTCCTACTGCCTCCTGATAAGATACACTATCTGGTAGAGTGTCTTCATCTTCATTCATCTTTATGCGAGTCTCCATCGGTGTCGCGACAGGTTTGCAGTTTCTCATGTTGAATCTCTGAAGAATCTTGTGTATGTAGTAAGTCTGGTCAATGGAGATTTCTTCATACCCAAACATTTCTTCACTGGACCAAGATCTTTCATCTTGAAATGTCCCTTCAACTTACACTTAGTCTCCTTTTTCAACACTTCATTGTCTGACATGATAAGCAAGTCATCTACATACACAGCAACAAAAAATTTCCTTGGCTTGAGAATTTATGGAATACACATTAGGTTTGCTTGAAAATGCACAAAATGCATATCCTTGAGAACCACTGTCAACTTCTTATTCCAACATCTTCCTCCTTGTTTGAGTCCATACACAGCTTTTTTCAATAGCCACACTTTTCTTTCTTCACCTGGTGTCACTAATTCTTGGGGAGGCTTAACATAGATAGTTTCATCTAAGTCACCATACAAGTAGGCTGTTTTAACATCCATATGATCAATTTGCATCTCTTCTTTCACAGCTACTGTAAACAAATAACTTATAGATGAATACCGAACCACAGGTGAATAGGTTTCTTCATAATCTATTCCCTCTCTTTGGGAACAACCTTGTATGACTAGTCTTGCTTTATACTTCAATTGTCCACCATCAGTCCCCTTGTATTTGAAGACCCATTTTGTGTTCAAGACTTTCCTTCCTTCGACCCAATCTGCAAGTTCATAAGCCACATTTTCAAGTAAAGAGTTGTGTTCTTCCTCCATAGCCTTCATCCATTCACATGCTTCTTGACCACTTAATGCTTCTTCTACTGTTTGAGGATCACCATATCCTGTAATAACTTGATCTGTGCCAGAAAATATCAGGAATCTTCCTGCTTCTTACAAGAAGTCATGAGCGTCATCCTTTGGCATGTTGTAGACTTCTTATCCACTGATACATCCGTGGGTGAAAAGTCACGAAATTCGTCTGTAATTGTTTCAGATTCATCGCTACCCTTTTGGGATGAAACTTGCATTGGAGAGAAGCCACGAAATTCCTCTTGTTCATCACTTTCATCTAGATCTGGAGTTCCACCTGGTTGTAGGTCATAAGCCACTGTAGGTAGTTTTAATTCGGGTATCACATTTTCTTGTGTAGATATTCCTTCGAAGAAAACAACATCCTTGCAGTATGTGATCTTCCTTGTTCTCGGGTCCAGCAATTTGTACCCTTTCTTGTCTTCAACATAGCCAACAAAAATCATTTCGGTAGATTTTGGATCCCACTTCCTTCGTGTTTCTTTTAGAACATCAACTAATGCCTTGCTTCCAAACATTCTAAGGTGAGATAAGTTGGGTTTCATGCCATACCATAACTCAAATAGTGTCCTGTTTCCTAATGGTCTTGATGGACAATGGTTACTTAAGTACGCTGCAGTTGAGACAGCTTCTGCCCAAAACCTTTTGTGAAGATCAACATCTAACAGCATCGTTTTTGCTTTTTCTACTAGAGTGTGATTTCACCTTTCTGCTCGGCCATTTTGCTGAAGAGAATATCTTATGGTCGTCTGGTGTTTTATGACAGACCTGTTCAAAATTGACTGCAACTGTGAGTTTACATATTCTGTCCCATTGTCTGTCCTTAGTGTTTTTATTTTGTAACCACTCTGGTTTTCAACAAAATCCTTAAATGTAACAAACACTTCAGGTACTTCAGTTTTCTCTCGGAGAAAATAGACAAAACAATATCTGGAATAGTCATCAAGAAATGTAAGGTAATCATTATTCCCACCAATGGAAACTTGTTCCATGGGGCCACACAAGTCTGAATGAATTAATTCTAGGGGTCTTTTGCACATTTTTTAGAGGCATCAAAGGGTTTCCTGGCTTGTTTGCCTTTTACACATGTTTCACAAGTGTCATTACACATCAAAGAACCTTTAATACCCAAAGTGACCTTGCTTATCACAGACATGTCATTCCTATTTAAATGCCCAAGGCGTTGATGCCATAAAAACCATTAACACTAGACAAATAACATTCTTCTGGTGGAGTATCCAATTTAAAAATGTCCTTATCTTGAGACATTGTGGCTATTCTTTCTCCATCTGCTCTAATGATCTGTCCCCCAGACTTACTAAATATGACTTTATGGCCACGTTCCACAATTTTGCTTACTGATAACAAATTAAAAGGCACTTCAATTACATACACAACACTCCCTACTTTAACAGGTGTACTTTGCCTATCAGTGGAGTTTTATACATCAGTCTACATTTCCTATCACTGCACCCTTAAGACTTGAACTGTTTGCAGTAACTATTTCTGTGTTACATGGCACAACATTTTTTAAATGTTCATTATTGTTTATAATGTGTGTGGAAGCACAAGAATCAACATACCACTGCCCCATTTTACAATTTTCGGGCATCAATCTGTCTAAAGTAGGAAAACATAATCACATTTAGTTGACTGACCTGCTTTTATCGTCTTTGTACTCACTGATTTAGTCCCTCTCGTAGGCGCTCGGCAATTTCGGGCAATGTGTCCAATCTTGTTGCAGTTGTAAACTACAGGTGATTTAGGCTGGGACATATTTTCCCGAGATTTCTTCGTGTATTTTCCGGCGATTAGAACGGCATCTCGGTCGGTAGATGTGTAGGAATCTGCCTGGTTTCCACGAACATCTTGTAACAACTTCACTTTTATCGCGTCGTCCAGTTATTTTTACTCCCGAACTCTCTATTCCCATAATCAATGGGCGATATTCGCTCGGTAAACCGGCCAACAATAACGTCCCGACCCACTCATCGTTCACTTCAAACCCAATTTGATTGAGTTTGTGGGCGGAAGAAATGATTCTATCAACGTATTCGTCCACGTTCTTACATTCCTCTAATCTCGTAGTTTCTAAAGATCGCCTTGTTAGTCCCGAATCTTCAAAATCTTTTTCAAGTTGTTGCTATGCATCCTTAGCGGTAGGCACCGTCTTTACGTGAGAGAAATTGATTGGCTCAGTGCACAAAACTAATTTAGCGAAAGCCATTTCATCCTTTCGTTTATCTTCATCTTTCCCCACAACAACATTCCACAAGTCGTCAAGTTGCAAAAGGGCCTTCATTGCAAATTTCCAATTTTGATTGTTCTCTCGACCGACAAGTTTTTCTACACTCGGTAAACTGGCGTTAAGCATTTTCGCAAAAATAGGAACTCAACCTTTCTTGCGCGCACAAAAACAACTCGTACCACTCCTTTTACTCCCTAACCACTTAAGCGCCTGGGCCCATAACCTGTTGTAGTATAGGGCAACTGGGCATGCAAAAATAAAACTGATTTGCTCCAACAACACATCCTTACTCCACGAATGTTATGTTCGAACTGAACAAACATTGCTTCTGTCAAAAACACAAACGATACACTTTGGCAGGATAGCCAACCTAAACAAAATAACCCAATTCACAGTATTGTCAACCTAAGACATTAAATATAACTGCTGTTCATACCAACATGACAAAATATGTTTTTCACACTCCAACAACTCTCCCACCCAGTTTACCACCATCATATCCTCCAATAACACATTCAGTTTTATCATTAATTTTACATGTGGCGCCTTATCAAACCTTTTCAAAATCCACAAAACATGCATCTACCTGTTTCCTCCCATCCACAGCCTCCCCTACATCTTCCATCAATCCTGCCAACTGCATCTCACATGAGAACCCCTTTCTGAATCCATACTCCCATTCTTCTCCATTACCCTCACAATATATTCACTCACCAGTCTCTCCAGAACTTTTCCAACTTTAGATGTTGGGCTCACTGGTCTGTAACTGGCTGGCTTCATCTTCTCTCCTTCCCCTTTGCAAATGGGAACCACTATTGCAGTCTTCCATTCTGCTGGTAACTTACGAAGTTCTAGTGACTTGCTAAAAAGTACCTGTAGGTATCTGCACACCTCATCTTCCCCAATCTTTAACATTACATTTCCAATACCATATGTTCCCTCTGCTTTTCTATCATTGAATTCACATATTATTACTGTTATAAGATTTATTCGCAAATTGCCTGGGAAAGCCACATAATGCGCTAAAAAAACTTTTGGACGAAATTGTAACACAGCACACAAATGGCAAAACATAATGATGGATTTATTGAAAGAATGACCGCGAATAATATAAATATAGTTTCGATTAGTTATCAGATGCTCAATTTATTGTTTTTGTACCACACTTAATTAAACTGCAAGTAAATTCTACAATTCAAATGAGAACAACACGCACGTTTACCTTTAGGTTAAGTAACCTCGCCACTATTCACACATACACAACTTCGAGTATGCAGCAAAATTATCTGTTAAACTTAGTTCGTAACTTCTTTGATATAAATTAATTCTGAAAATGATAGAATTCGCCCACTTACTCTAATACTCAATTTTTACGAACAAGAACAAAAAATTACATCATTGTTCAGCATATGCCCAGAGGGTTTGTTTGGAACCAGCGTCATTGTGTGACATCACACTGATGGTGTCCATTGTAGCATCCTGAGATTTACAGATAATTTTGTTTTGCCTTTCGACTTTTATTATTTTATGTTTTTGTTTTTTATTGTTGTTGACTAATTCTTTATGGGATCTTTCATGTTCTGTTGGTTTATGGATAAGTTCACTACAGTCAAACTGGGCTTTGTTTCTAATTTTTTCGTTTTTCTTTTATTTTTTTCTTAGTCTCACATTAAGATTTCTGGAACACCATACTATTGCAATGAAGTGTGTCCACAATAGTACAGTACATTAAGTATGTGTATTTGATGATTATTCCTACAACACAATAAAATAAGTAACTTACATGATTCAGTAAAAAGATTCCTACAGCCTGTAGAATGCCTTAGAGTAAGAGAAACCCACAATCAGACAGAGAAGAATATGGTTCTGTTCCAAAAGGATCAAGATAACATCCTAGAGCTACGACTAACCAGCCACTGAGGCATATCTCAGGAACGACCACAGGTATACAGGCTGCAAAGAAGCTCTTCCAGGTCCGGTCAGTGTAAATAAATGTAGTGTGCAACATAAATATGGCATAATAAGGATGTGTAAAATTAGGAACGTGAAATCTGTCAGTCTTGTTGAGAACTGCAATAGTGGCCCTGATTTGTGTACATCAAGTATGTATTCACAGTTTTAAAATGTCAAGGCATGGTCTATTAAGAGAATAGGTAATACTATAACTGTGTAATTTTGTTTGATACTGGAACCCAAATACTTATGTTAACAAAGAGCACGTTTAGAAGGGAAAGTTTCAGTAAATGTGAAATGACGAAAAAAATTCCCTTCAGTTATCTATCTTCAGTTTTAAAAAATGACCTATACCGGGTTTGGTAGTTTTGTTATGTAATTTTAGGAATTAAAATATTAGCTACTTCGGTTTTATGTATTAGAGATGAATTGCGAAGATGCGCTACATACTGAAACTTGTATTAATTAGTCTGAATTAAATATAATGGACAGTATCATATAAGTTCTATCAAAGTGTGGAGCCAAAGATTAAACCACTGGGAAGTATTTTTACTTCACTTAATGATATTAGAGATGAATTGCGAAGGTGTGCTACATACTGAAACTTGTATAAATTAGTCTGAATTAAATTTAATGGACAGTATCATATAAGTTCTATCAAAGTGTGGAGCCAAAGATTAAACCACTGGGAAGTATTTTTACTTCACTTAAGGACAGGCTTCAATGGAAAAGTGTTTACAATGAAAATTCGTTAGTATTGTCTTTTGAGAAATCTTTTGGCCATTATAGATGGTGCAGATTACCAATTGGTAGAACCACGATTTAGTGGCGACGAATATATTTTTGCAACATAAGGGAAGTGTCTGCAAAGATACACTGCCAATAATCACGAAGTAGAGCTGCCGATGTGCACGTAAGGTACTGATCTTTGAAAGAACTGTGCCAAGGGAGTTTATGACTAGATTCAGTTTCTTGGACGTACTCCATTGCAAAATTTAACGACTGTCAAAGAAAAACTAAACAAATAAAAGAAACCAATAAAACAAGCAGAGTATGCTTAGTCAGAAAGATACAAACACAACATGAAATTCCAAGATGGAATCGGGTCAAATAAAAACAAGGAACAAACAGATAATAAATGAAATTAATAACAAATAAAATAAAAAACCAAATAACATGCGACACAACGATGAGACAAAACAACAAACACAGTAGATATTAGACACGAACAAAAAAATAACAAAAGAACACAACAAGCAGACGAGACAAAACACAACAGATATAAGACATATACAGACAAGACAAACGAAACAATGAAGAGACGAAACAAAACACAGTAGTTTTCCAGACAGACAGTGTTACGTTTCGGGAACTGTAATCTGTTCCCGTCGAGAGCGCAATATACAAACTCCCTGCAGCTAAACAAGACGAATTTCGCTGGACTGTGCGCACAGCGATTACCTCAGCTGGCTCACCAAAACCAAATATCTCTTCCGATGAACTCAAAGCCATCAAAACTCTGAAATCCGACCCTGACATTGTAATCCTTCCGGCAGACAAGGGTCGTGCTACTGTGGTACTAGATAAATCAGATTATGACAAAAAAATCACAGACCTGATCACCACTGAACAATACACACATCTTAAAAAAGACCCCACTGCCAGCATCAAGCGAAAAGTGTATCAAACTTTGAAAGAACATGAAAGCCACCTTTCTGACAAAACAAGATCGGAACTGACGCCACACAGCAGTAGATCACCCCTACAAATATATGGTCTTCCAAAAATCCATAAGCCCGACATGCCTCTGCGCCCGATCATCAGCTGCTGCAGTGCTCCATGCCAAAAACTATCAAAATATCTCCTGAAAATTGTTGAACCCCTCGCAGGCCAGACACCAACTTTTGTCAAAGACTCTAGTCATTTCATATCCATAGCCAAAACTTTGAAAATAAAAAACACTGATGCCCTAGTGAGTTTTGATGTCCAAAGCTTTTCACCAATGTACCTGTGGCTGAAACTCTCAATATTGTCAAGGCCAAGTTGGAAGCTGACCCAACTCTAAAGGACAGAACAACAATACCAATTCCATCCATCATGGAAATGATTATCCTTTGTGTCACCACGACATATTTCCAGTTTACTGACTGTTTCTACAAACAAACAGACGGCATGGCAATGGGCTCTTCACTTTCACCATTCATGGCGAACATATTCATGGAGAATTTTGAGCAGGAAGTACTTAGCAAAAGCAATACCCCTCCTAAAATCTGGCTTCGTTATGTAGACGACACTTTCACTATATGGCAACATGGACCTGAAACCCTGGAGGAATTTGTGAACTTCCTAAACTCATTGAGGCCATCAATCAAAGAAAAATCAAAGAATCAGCCTTTATTATTAGCAATAGCAATATTTTCAGTCAACAGAGTATTGAATTAAAAAATATGTGGATCCCATTGATTAAGTGAGAAACAACTTTACAGCACAAAACAAAAACACACACTCAATCCATCACAACCAATCAGAGTCAATCTATGCTGCACGACCAATCAGGAGACAGCTCGTCTCCCATTGGCTGAGCAGGATAAGTGGGCTTACCCTATATAAACCCATGGTTTTTCCAGTCTCCTGTCACTTTCTGCTTCGTCGCCTGACTGTTAACATCGCTTGGGAGTGCTCCGAATCCATGCATGTGCGCCTGGCGTACCTGTATGACGACGAGACACAGAACTTGTGTTGTTTGCACCGCGGCGGAGACTGCAGCGACCAACTGCAACAGAAACGCGTCCCGCGGGAGGCGGATACGGGAGCGCCTCGCCGAGGTGTTGCTGGAAATATTCAAATACCAGCTCGTGGACCAAACTGGCATAGTGTTTCTGGACGGCCGGCACCGCGCACATCTGGCACTTTTGACTATTTGCGCGCGGCGCGGGCCGCCTGAACTCGGCATCGCTGTGAATTAAATGTACTGTTCTATACATTATTTTGTGTGGCGCAGTGCATTTG
This sequence comes from Medauroidea extradentata, assembly GCA_003012365.1. Lineage (NCBI taxonomy): Eukaryota > Metazoa > Arthropoda > Insecta > Phasmatodea > Phasmatidae > Medauroidea > Medauroidea extradentata. The sequence goes on along the minus strand of PNEQ01039063.1, from coordinate 13,546 downwards.
AGGATCGGTGCGGCTGTATTTTCTGCTCATTGTGGTGCTCGGGATGGGTACTTTTGACAATTCTCGTGCGTCCTGGTGTGTAGAGAAACAGCCAGGATGTAAACACTTGGCCGGCATGCGCTGGGGGCGAGAGGCTGCACTGCAAAGTGAAGACTGAAGAATCGGCTGTGCTGATCTGCGAGTTGATGGAGGACTACTACAGCGAGATCCAATGCCAGGACCAAGCAGCAAGTAGTCATCCGGTGCGAATGGGCAACGCACTACCGGATGGACGAAACCGAAGCACTGGGGAACAGCTCGCCACTGAATGCCTCATGATCGGAGTCTGCTTATCGTTCCAGTATAAGGCGGGTTGGAGCTTGCCTTGGCCGGCCGTCTCCCATGTCTGCTGCGTCACGAGGACGTAATTTTTATTATGTTAGTGGGATAATTTCAGCTCAATGAAAGGCACCAGTCGTTTTAACGGTTGGCAACGAACAGGCTCCACAAACCCCCAGCAGCACTCGCCTGCCATCTGTCAACATCCTCGGCCGCGACTGCCAAGGTAGTTCCCGCGCCGGCCGCTAGGGGCGTCCCCGAGGCGCGTCGTGCGGACTAGTTCGCCCGGCAGCCGCGGTGTGGCGCCTCTGGCTATGACTGGGGTTCACCGAGCTGAGCGAAGCTCGCCGGCCGCAGTATCGTAGTAAGGGCTAGCCCTGTGCTGCGGCGCTCGTCACTCGTGAATGCTGTGTACAAATACCCGCAGTATCTGAGCAAGCCCCTGCTCGTCTATTCTTTCGCCTTCATTTCACATAACCTGCTCCTACAAGTAGCAGTCTCTATTCTTTTTGTCACTGTACTGTGACACACTAGCATGTCTCTCGTCACTGGGTTTCCTCCCGCGGCCTCGCGGGTTTACTAGTGACCCTATAAAGGGCATTATAGTCCAGTTTAATCAGAGGGAAGAGCCAAGCCACAAATGCTGGCTCAGCTCTTCAATAACCTCTAAGTTCGGCAATATTAGCCAAGTTCCCATGCATCACCCAAGCCTGCATGCAGTATACTTAGGCGTATGAGCACTTAATTAACTCGGCACGCAACTAACCTATTCCCTCCCTAACTCCAGTAGTTAGTCTACCAGGGTGTGCACCCTTCAGGGTACACCAAAAAAAAAAGTCTCCTCATCAGTCGCACTCGTGTTCCTGAACCCTGTGTGTCTACCTGATGACAGGAACAGATTCCAGTTCCCGAAACGTCGTAACACTGTCTGTCTGGAAAACTACTGTGTTTTGTTTCGTCTCTTCATTGTTTTGTTTGTCTTGTCTGTATATGTCTGATATCTGTTGCGTTTTATCTCGTCTGCTTGTGTTCTTTTGTTATTTTTCTGTTCGTATCTGATATCTACTGTGTTTGTTGTTTCGTCTCATCGTTGTGTCGCGAGTTATTTGGTTTTTTATTTTATTTGATATTAATTTCATTTATTATCTGTTTGTTCCTTGTTTTTATTTGACCTGATTCCATCTTGGAATTTCATGTTGTGTTTGTATCTTGCTGACTAAGCATACTCTGCTTATTTTATTGGTTTCTTTTATTTGTTTAGTTTTTCTTTGTCAGTCGTTCAATTTTGCAATGGAGTACGTCCAAGAAACTGAATCTAGTTACGTAAGGTACTGTGGTGCCTGAGCGGTATGGCATCACAAACAATAAAGAATTAAAAGAAAAACGTCTAAATAAGCAGTTTATTACAATATCTAAAAGCGTCTACTAAAACATATAAGTTTACTCACTGTGACCTTCAACGGAAGAAAAGAGAGTTGTCTTTAGTAACACTATCAAACTTAAGAAAAACAATCTCATATTGAGATGTTCTATCTATCTATGAAGCGTAGTAGAGTCGAGGTCTTCATCCAGCGCAGGGGAGTCGTCTCAGGTAGCTTGCAGCGAAGTGTAGCTCACTACTGCTTGATGACTACTGATGGTTGACCTTGTAGAAGCAGGGTATTTAAAGGAGTCTCATAGGAAATCAATATCTCATAGAGATATCATGCAGTTTCTCCCCATTGGCTAGAGCAAGTATCTGATGCAATATTATCGAGTGTATAGTCAGAAAGGGGTTTCCCAGTCCTCCAGTGAGGAAGTACATGGTTGATTATTCTGGCGTCAACAGGATGCTGCTTTCAGTGATAGAAGTTTATTCGTATCATGGCGCAGGAAAAGGAAATGTCTGGCAGGATGGGTGCTGAGATACACAGGTCCAGGGAACTACAGAGTGATCTCACTATCACGAGGCACGCCAGTTGTGTGGTTAATTGGGAAATATCATAGGAAGTGGCAATCAGCATTGATGGATGTCTGTGGGCTGCCAAGGAAAGTGTGGCTTGATTAGATAGGCTCGGCACATTCTGCGACCCGAGAACTGAAGTGAGGCCAGGAGCTAGCTGGGCCACTACATCACTCCTCCTTTTACAAAAGAATTGAGCAACGGACAATTATTTTCAAATACCTGCTGTTCTAAAGAAATGTAAGAATGGTGAGACCATCCACGACGTCTTCTCTTCCATCGTCGTCATCTTCTTCTTTGCTTGATGTCTGAAATTGTTTTCCGTATCATTCTTAAAAACCCAAGAAAAGTTAACTATAAAGGACTGAATCTAGGTCTATATTTATCAATTGATGACTCAAAACAAAAAAGAATTTCAAAAGGGGTATTTGATCACTCTTTCCTTTAAACTTATGACATTACCCTTTTTGGTCACTTCATAATATATGATTATAGCTGAAATACATAATGATATAGAGTACAATGTTAAGCATTAAACAATACACAAACAATAAGCAATTGAATGAGTAATATTGATTACAAACATGTGTTTCGAATTTCATATATGTTGATTATATTGTGTAATAATTTTTATATACATATATTTCGTTTCTTCACTTTTCGTTGCACTTTACTGATTTTTATTTTAGACTCTGCTTTTCTTTTCAAAATAAAACACTTTCACTCACTACACCTTATTTCTTGAAGCAAGTAGTTATGCTGGGAGGCACACCCTGAATTGAAACAGTATTCTGTTGCTGCTGACGTTGTTGTTGTGTACCTGGTTTGGTACTCAATTCGCTGTCATCTGCTTGACCCAGGGACTCCGAAGCATGGACTGCGTTGAGTCGTTTGCGTTGCAGGAATCTCTGAAAAAATCTCAACAACATCTCTATGATCTGACGTCTCCAACATAACATGATTAGCAGAACTGAAGTTCCTAGGATGATGAACATGTGTTTTGTGTGTTTCTTTGTTTCCAGCTCAATTACTCTTTGATGCTTCAAATTCTTTACTTCAGAAATTATGTGAAGAATGTCTACATTTTTATCATTACTTATATTTGAAATATTTATTTGTAAATCATTTCTTGAAATTATTTATCATATTCTTCACTTGTCAGTAAAGTTTTAAGTTTTGGAAATTTCACTTCTTTTAAGTCATAGTTTAAGTGAGTTACTTTACTGTAATGAGGTAGTAACTGTATGTTATCACTTATGATCATGCCATTTCTTACCTGAGATATTGTCCCCTGAGCTGAGATCCCCTCCTCTACTACGTGTTTCTCATCCAAATTTTCTGAACAAATTTTAATTATTTTCATTGACTTGGGGACTGAGTACAACCAACTACTACCATCCACTGATCTGTTAAAAACTGGTAAAAATGCTCTACTTAAGACTTCTCTCTTACATAAATTATAATCTTGTTCTACTTTATTCAATATCAAATTAATCAAACAATTCGGAACTTGTATTGAAAAGGTTGGGACATTTGCTGGACATACTACATTATTTCCACCTTTGCATATATCTTTCACTTTCACTTTCACAATATCACTTTCTGACATAAGAGCATAATATTGTCTATTTTCCGAAATTGCAACATAAGGATGATTCGGTATGCTATTATTTGTACATGTCTTCCTAGCTTCTCTTCAAATATCTGTTCGTTGACTTTAAAGGAAATTCTATTACTAGTTGAATGCTGTCAAGGGTTGCAAGAGCATGAACCGTAGTAACTTCGCAATAATTATAAACTTGATCTAGGTCTGTACCCGCTATCAGTGTCTTATCTGATGAAAGTTTCAAAACTATTTATTTTAATATCTGAGACAACTTGCCAGGAGTTAGCAATATTGCGGGTAACTCCCCTGTAGCTTTTATATCTCTAAAAGTCTTAATTTTCAATACCTCCTGCCTATATGTCTGAAACATTAATTCGAGTTCTCTAACCAAACTATTATATTGGACCACTTTTCCCAAGCTGAGTGCAACACGATATATTCTCCTTGATATTGACTCTAAATGTGTTAATATCTTGGCTAGACTTTGTGCAAGACTTTCTACATTCTCTGTATTCCTCTCGACCTTCTCACTAAGACCTTTCATGTACATCAATTGTTTTTCTACAATATGTATAAATTTGTCCTGCCTATTAGTTAGCTGACCTGTTACTTCATGAATATGAACATAATCATCCTGAGAAAGTGTTCCAAATAAAAACTTTAAAATTGATCCTCCTACATCAATAAGCCCTCTTTTCTCCCTTACTTTATATTTAGGTAAAATAAGCAATCATTCCTTCACTTCCTCGTCTAATTCGTCAATCGTTTTCTTGAGTATGGTGAACTCATCGAATATACCTTGGTTACTAATATTTACCAAACGTATACCTTTTATTATTTCCAATTGTTCTTTAAATATATTTACTGATTCTTCCAATTCTCTGACGGGAATATCTAATACTATAGACCACTTGACTCCAGTTAACAGCACTTCATTCTCCTGCACCAGAATCACGCCACCACCCACTGTGTGATCTGTAATGCAATCAAGACAACCGTGTCTTAGTTATTTATCTCGCTCTGTTTAATCATTAATACTATCATTAATTTCACTTGTATTTTATCTCCTCCTGACTAGCTAAATCTCTTGCCTTCGAACGTAAGTTATATATACTAGCATTTTCTCCTGACGCCTTCTGTACTTTATTTTTAAGATACTGTGAGGGTTCCCATACGTCTTCTGCTTCCTCGACTTCCTCCTCAATTTCACCTTCATCACATAGAATCTGGCGTGATGTGGGACCTATACCATCATCATCAGAACTGCTATCTGAATCTCCTGAAGAATCACACATTTTCTCTCTATTATTTTTATGCACATTATCAATCTTATTCCTCCGTGGGATTTGTTTATTATCACCTACGACTTCATTCTCAACACTATTCTTTGACAATTTCAATCGGTCACTGTGCACTATGACTTTACGTTTACCAACAATATTTCAAATGTTACTGCACCTAATTTTCTCAAAACTTTATGAGGTCCAGACAAGAACTTATGAAACTTTGAAACTGTCCCTTTCTTAACACTGGGTGTGTATAAATATACAAAATATCCTACCTTAATGTTTGGAATTTTCGCCTTTTTATCATAATATTCCTTTTGTTTATCAAATGCATGTTTATTTCTTTCTCTTACTAACTCATAAGCTTCTTTCAACTTTTTATATAATATTTTAACATGTTCCTCGACAGTATTACCCCTTTCATATGTCTCTTCCTGACAATGAAGGTCCCCTAAGGTTGGTAACCAAATATCCTTCCCATACAATAAATAATGTGGGCTATAACCACTGATTGTATGAGGTACCGATCTGCAAGCATGAACTGCATATGGCAAATACTCTTCCCAATTACTTCCATATTCATTTACATAGTGTGAGATCATGTCTGCCAAGGTACGATGAAGTCTCTCCACTCGACCATTACTCTCGAGGTCTAAACAGTGTTGTCTGTAATTTCTTAATTTTAAGAAGCTTGCATGTTTCCAACATTAACCGTGAAACAAAGTTACGACCTTGGTCGGTTAATAGTTTGTCTGGACAACCATGCTTCAATATTATCTGTTGAACAAAATGTTTTGCTACCATTTCTGCACTTTGATCCGGAAACGGTATTGCTTCGCAATATCACATAAAGTAATCAATAAACGTTAACACGTACTTATTTCCTTGTTCGCTTTTTGGCAAAGGTCCTAAAACATCCACTGAAACAAGATGAAATGGAGAATTTACTTCAGGCAAGGAACTTAATGGGGCTTTTGCTGACTTAATGCTTTTTCTCCTAATAGAATCCTCACAATTTATTATAAAATCCTCTATGTCTTTATTCATACTAGGCCACCAGGAAATTGTTTTTAACAGACTCTGTGTTCTCTTTACACTTTGATGTGCCGAAAAAGGTGTCAAATGGTGATGCTCTATCACTTTCTTTACTAATGATTTTTGAACAACTACTAAATTTCTATCTGAGTCTTGTTTACACAAAATACTTCTCTCATCTTTAAAGAAGTCGCATTGTCCATCCTCAAGGATATTCTGACAGAATGCGTCTTTTCCTTGTTCTTCGCTAATAAATTTAGACAAAGAATATCTTTTCCTACGGTATTTACTATTCTAGACAGACAGTCTGCATTCAGATGCTTTTTGCCAGGTTTATGGACAACCTCGAAGTCAAACTCTGACAGTCTGAGAGCCCATCTGGTTAGTCTCGAACTAGGATCTTTTAAATTCAACAAACATCTCAAAGCAACATGATAAGTTATTACCATGAATTTTCTACCATATAAATATGCGCGAAAATATTTAGTGGCAAAGAAAAGAGCACATAATTCTTTCTCTGTTGCACTGTAATTCCTTTCGACTGAGTTAAGTTGTCTGCTCGTGTAAGTTATTGGTTTTTATTGGTTATTTCTCATCTGAGACAATACCGCTCCTACTGCATAATTACTTGCATCTGTACTTACAATGAAATCCTGAGAAAAATCTGGATAGATTAACACTGGATAAGAGATAAGTTTCTGTTTCAATGTTTGAAAGCTACTTCTTGTTCCTCTCCCCAAATAAATGGTGTTTCTTTCTTAGTCAACCTCGTTAATGGCCTAGCTATCCCTGCAAAGTTTGGAACAAATTTCCTATAATATTGAAAAAGTCCTACAACTGAGCTAACTTCGGTGACATTCTTTGGTCTTGGTAACTCTTTAATTGCTTTCAGATTCTTCGGATTTGGTTCAACACCTTCTGAACTAACGATATGACCCAAGTATTCAACACTACCTTGAACAAAAGAACACTTGCCAGGTTGTATCCTTAAATTTGCCTCTTCGAACCTTGCAAAAACTTTAATCATACGTTCCACATATTCTTTCACAGTGTTGCTAAATATTATAATGTCATCCAAATAAACTAGACACTCAGATCCTAATAAACAGTTTAAAATGTAATTTTCCATCAATCGTTCAAATGTGGCTGGAGCGTTCCATAACCCGAAAGGTAATCTATTAAATTCATATTTTCCCATAAAAATTGCGAAACTCGTTTTCTCTCTATCTCCTTCTTCCACCTCTATCTGAAAATATCCACTCGCTAAATCGAGTGTTGAGAAGTATTTAACACCATGCAATTGATCTAACGTCTCTTGTCATGTTAGGGATGGGGTACACATCCTTTTTGGTAATCGAATTCAGCTGGCGGAAGTCGATACAGAAACACATCTTGTACGTACCATCTTTATTCCTCTGTTTGACTATTACCACCGGAAATTGCCACGGAGATTTTCTTTCTGAAATTATACCTTTTTGCAACATATCTTTAACTTGTTCTGCTATCACAGGCTTTAAAGCGCGTGGGACTCTATAAGGATTCAGTTTTATTGGTCTGGCCTCTCCTGTATCTATTCTGTGTTTCAATAACCCTGTACACACATAGTTTGAACTACCTTCTAACTGAAATACATGGGCAAATTTCATTAACACTGGGAATATTAATTCAAATTCAACTCTCTTCAAATGCTTTAACTTTTCCTTTATAACTCCCTCTACCTCCATAATTTCCTCTTCAGACAATTTATTCCTCAATACTGGACAACATCTAGAATAACTATAACCCTCAGAACTTTCTCCAATATAATCACCTCTAATCTGATTCTCAATGTTTTCCGTCATGACATTTAATTTTATTTCGATGATCATCTTTTAATTCACGTGAACAACTAGGTACCTGATTTATGACAAGTCTGTCATTAATTTTAATTTTACTTCCTCCTTTTTTTTAAACAGTTACCTCCTAAACACCTTACGATTTTCACAACATTTATCACTCGTCTCGTTTCTTTCCTTATGTTCATTTTTCTTTGTTTCGCAGGATTCGGGATTTCTCTGACTCAGACTCTGGACTAATCCAATTTGGTTCTCCTTAATATCGGGGCAGTGGTAGGGGGTACAGCGACACATTTTGCCCTGTTCCATGACCTCGCGTATACTCTCACAAAATAAGCATTGGCTCTCTCCACCCGAGGGAATTCCTCCAACTTCGGAGCATGGAAGTGAACTTGTATCATCAAAATTGCCAGGAATGCTTGCAAGGATTTTCTTCCGTGGTTCGATTTTAAACTTCTCTAGTGGCTACTTAAACTTCAACAATTTATCATCCGAGTCAGTACAATTACAATGTTTATCATTTAAACAGGGTATGCTCTCATCACCTTTTACATATATATAGTACTCCAGCAATTTCTCTCACAGATTCAGCGTACCCAATTACTGTGCCTTTCCACACATTGAGTGTCTCATCTGTTATGTTCACGATTTTTGCCAGCGCTGTTATTTTATGTTTCGACACTCTCCGGGACCTACCCTCGTCCTCGGAACCTAGACCGACCCTGTCCACGGTCTCTTCAACATGCCTACCCTCGCATGTCGGGATACTAACTCCATCCTCTGTGCGCTCAGGATACCATGTTCTCTTGTCCCCTTTGACATGATTGTGATGGTCAACAAAACACTGGGACGCATCCCTCCAACCCGTAACGAAGGGGGATACCATTCGGTCACCTACCCTCATTGGTGCCTTACATCACTACAAGCAAGGATACCCTGACAGTCGTTCACACTGTCTACCCGACTCGTCTCACTGAGTCTCAATTCTTTCGTCCCTGTACCAACGAAATCAGCCATATTGCTCCCTTTACATACCTCAGTTTCTTTGACTCCGAGGTTCTTACCGGTAAGAATAACACTACATACTGTTCTCGCCACGCGAATACCCGGTACATTCGTCAATGCCGGCTCTACTAATAGATGCGAGTTGGCGTCCCTACTCGTCACATGCAAGACAGTTTCTGTAACTATCTCCGACTTTGGTGGCAATGTAATATCATGTTTTAACCTTGCTTTTAATTTATCTCTCTGTGACTCCTTGGAACCAAGTTCAGAATTGGCCAGGTTCCCAACTCGTTCACTGTCACTTTTACAAGTATCACAAACATTAATTTTCAAAGTCTTATTATCTTTTAAGCAAAGAGTGTGATCTCTGAGATCAATTTTTGCATCATATTGTCGGAGAAAGTCTGTTCCCAATATGCCAACATAAGGTAACCCTGAAGAACATACCAGGAACCGGTATGGATAACATTGACCATTAATCCATACATCAATTAATTGGGTACCTGCTATCAGGAATTCATCTCCTGTAATGCCTTTTGCTCCTAGTTGTGATTTGTCTATTTCTTTCTTGCTAAACTTTGGTTCTACAATTGAGACATCTGATCCCGTATCAATTAAGAACAAGTGAGATAGGCCTTCAACATGAACAGAAATAATTGTTTCTTTTCCTCCAAGTACTGAAATTACTGCCGTGTGGTGCTCGGGGTTGACACCCGGCTCTGCGCGTTTGGGCGACCACTATTATTCCGACGTGGGTTGTTCCTCATTACATTTTTACTCTGCTGAGACATGGTAAAGTGACAAGCTCTAGAGGTGTGTCCTAACTTTCCACATCTAAACCACGTTATATTTTCTAAATTCTGTTCCGTGTTGGCATTCGTGTTTCTGGGAGGAAAACCAGATCCCAGCCTACTCCTATCGTCGTTACATGAACCACGGTAACATGAGTCATTATTATGAACTTTTATATAACCTCTGTTCTGGAAAGTATTTTCGCCACGATTAGCATAACCCCGTGCCGAACCTGTTTGCCTGGTGACTGTGTTAAACACTTACGTCTAGTAGGGTCGTCAATCCTATTTTTCCGCTCTTGTTGAGCCTCAGTTATCTCTAATGCAATGGCTATCTGCTCAGCCTCTTCCATAGTTTTCGGCATCTTATAACGTAACTGTAAGCCTACATTACCATGTAACCCATCAGTGAATGCTGCTAGTAGTCTATTTTCTGCTTCCTTATTCAATATTTCTTGCCTATAAGGGTCATCTGACTGTCGTATCGTCTTTTCACATAATTTGTGGCACCTATCCGCGAATGTTTGAACATTCTCACCTATCTTCTGTCTTACATTATGAAGCAAATAATAATGGAACTGTAATGGCTGTCTTTCCTTAAATCTCTCTATCAATTCCTCCTTACATATTTTAAATGTAATGTCTCCTTCCTTGAGACGTGGACAAGTGGCTACAAAGCGTGCTGCTAACCTTTTCAACTTCATCTTGACTAATTTTACTTTATATTTATCTGACCAATTTCCTAGACTTGCTGCATTCTCTATGATTTCTATGAACTCAAAAACTGGCGGAGATCCTTTCTCGCCATTCCACTTCTCAACTAATGAAACTATTGATAAATCCTTTAACTGAACATTTCCTTGAACGTTACTTCGTGTTGCTATGCTATCATTCGCCATTTCTATTAGTTACAATTCCTCGTTCAACTGAGATAAAGGGATCGACGTTTTTCGATCGTTTGTTCTCTTTTTAGGCACATCGTATTGTGTTTTCTGTATATATGGACCAGGATTGGATGTTACGTTGACTTTCTTTCTTTCTGGAGTTGGTATCGGATCGGAAAGTGGAGGGACAAAGAAAGTATGTTTCTTCCCTTCTTCCTGTCTCTTATCACTACTAGTGCTTGCCTTATTGTTCACGAGTTCTTCAATTTCTGTTTGTGTATCAATTCTTTCGATCTCAAAATCTTGGAATACGCGATTTCTAGGAATGAACCGTTTGACAAGGCGAACCTCAACTTCCAGTACAACACGACCTGCTGAAGATTCGTATTCATACACCTTGTATGCTGGCGTGGGGAAAGAACTCCTAGGTTTGCCTTTAAATGCTATTCCTAGTAGTGATCCCTGTTTTAAGTTTGTTAACTTGTGACGAAATTATTATACTTTGGTCAAGTCAAACTTGGTGTGTTTAAAAAAAATTTATTTATTAGGTGGTGTGAATAATCTTCCAAACCTTTCAATCCTTCCTCATCACTGGCTCCAACTACTTGTATTGACAAAACTGTAAATTCTAAAGTTCTGCCTTCTTGTCTCTGAAAGAAACGCTTCAACATGTTATTTAGTGTTGTTGCAATATACAACAATGAAGAGGTGCGGAATCTAGGTAGTTGTGACAAAACTCAGTCCTAACCCAAGTATTTGGAGTGATATTCTCGAGTTCTATATCACATTCCAATGTGCCTGTTTTCCTATTATCAGCTGAGCCGTGCACGTACTCTACCATGAAGCAATATGCACTTCTAAGGTAACAGTGTTCGTTATAATCTGTAGTGTCACCTCTTCCACGAAATACCTTATTAGAATCGGAAATATTTATTTTAACTATCCGAAAGTCTTCCGGACATGTTAAGAAATCCCATTCAGAAACGTTGCTGAGTTCTATGATCACCTCGTGAGTTGTGTTCATTCTATGATATTTTATTATTATTCTACTTTTGATCTAGGATTCCCCAATATACAGCACAACTGAGTTTAAATAATTATTTTCAAATTCTAACCTGATCCAGGTAAATGCATGAATTTCTTCAAGATTTATGTTAGTTATTACTCTGCATATTTCTATGTTAGTTCTAGGACCATGTACATAAGTTATAACAAATCTATAAGCACGTCTGAAATATGCATGTTCTGGATAATCTTGAATTTGGCCTCTTCTATTGTTTTCTCTACTACTATCACCGACAACTATAGACAAAATACGAACTGCCTCGGGACACTCAGTATGCCTCCATTCCTCAACTAGTTGCCAAGGTTGTACGTTACTCAGACTAACTGTGACTTCGCGACGTATGGACGAACAATTAGGCATAGCAAAAGTAATATTCAGACATGATTATCAATGAAAATTAAAAATATTTTAAATTCCTATCACCTGCAGCCTGTAACCTATAACCCTTCAGTGTGGGTTGCGTCACAGCCTTTTGGAGTGATATCCCACTGCTGCCACCAGTTTGTGGTGCCCGAGCGGTATGGCATTACAAACAATAAAGAAATAAAAAAAAAGATCTAAATAAGCAATTTAATACAATATCTGAAAACTTCTACTAAAACTTATAGATTTACTCACTGTGACCTTTAACCGAAGAAAAGAGAGATGTCTTTAGTAACACTTGTCACAACACCAGGGGTGCCGGACAATAAGAGGGTAGGTTCACTGCCACCAGTCTACCTAGAGCTTATGAAAGCAGGGGGATAGACGCCCCTTAAGGCCTAGATGGTGGAAAAGGCCTCGCCTGAAAGATGTTACCAGGCGTACGGTTTATTACTTCGGAAGCGAGAAGGGATCGGACGGGTACCAAACCGGACTTACAGCATGGGCAATTCAGTTACAGTAAATATTTAATGTTGCCATACCCCTAGCACAATACAGGATAAATGCATAAAATAAAGATGTGACTTGAACATTATGCTACTATACACCTATAATTGAGGATACATACCATAAAAATAATTAATAAATCATTACTCAACTAGTTGTGAAGTAGCATTCACAGTATACACAATGGTAAACACTTTGGAAGTTCTTTTGAATCTTTTTACACTCTATACAATTGCAATTATCCCTCTTCCTACCTAGGATAGTTTTCTCTATCGTAGTCATTATGTAGACAGGCCGTCTACAGAGTGGACACCACACAATCAATTCTAGCATTAAGTAAAATAATAATAGAGAGAACTCTAAATCAACATTTTATTTATACTCTTAATAACGACAACAATCATTTAATCTGAATTGAACTTTCTTTCTGACAAACAAGCTAAAATATTAGTTACAAATATAATAAGTACACTTACATCGTGACATCGTTCCCTCTCGAGCAGCAAGCGTCGATCAGCGACCACGTAGAGAATAAGAGCGTAAGCGCTAGAAGAGCATAGCGGATCAGAAGAAGGTAAATAAGAGAAGAGCGAGTCAGCTCGCTGAAGGGGTATATATTCACCAACAGCCCGTGACCTATGGCCTCCCTATTGCCTTCAATGACACAGGGTTCGATGTTACACCACAGAAAGCAATGACTGGACAGTGGCGTGACTACATTGCTAACCGCTTTGAACTACTCAAATTGAATCACCAGAGAGATATCGTCATCCGATGAGCCAAAGTTCAGAAATAATGACATTCACGTGCCGCAAATGTTTACTTGTTTGCTAGCTGCTGGTTTACGTAACCTCTTTCTTACAGTACAGCCTTTGGCTAATGAAACATTCTAAACAGCTTGTGTGACA
>PNEQ01039062.1:0-23607 GCA_003012365.1 Medauroidea extradentata | reverse complement strand
TGAGCTAGACGGCGCGGTGCCGCGCGCCAGATATATTCTGTCTTCAACCTGCCGCCAAAAGAACAGTGATTCGCGAAACTCGCCAAGAGGGGCATAACTATAAATTTTATACTATCCTTTTTGTTTCGTCCACTGACACCCCCCATCTATCTCTTAAAACCAAAAAGTTTCTCGCTTACTATATTTTACCCTGCATTTCTCAGTAAAAAATTTTCATGCCATCGTTAAACTTTTTTTTACATAGTAAATAACTGTCATAGAGAAAATTAGTGAATAGCGTCATTGGCAGGACAGTTCATTAATACTCTGTAATTTTTTAAAAGTCGATTGACCGAATAGTTTTCGATTGGTGACGAGTTAGGTTTGTGCGATTTTTCTGGCGCGCGAGCATTACTTGGCTTGCGGTAGCTGCATAGGACCCAAAATGGCGGACGATTATACCTAGTCTTTATAGAGCCCTAGGTAAGGATTTTTCGAATTGGCGTAACGCATGACACATTGTGAAAACGTGACGTAATTGAGGTAATGTAGCAAACCCAAGCTGCATGGCTGAGCGGAGCACGTGGACAAGGCGTTGTAGGGAGGGTATATAGGGGAAGATAGGACGCCCAGGGAGTGAGGGGAGGGTGGAAGGACGGCGGGCGTCCTGCCGCCACGAGGAGCACACCTGGCCTTGGTGCGCGCGCAGACGTGAGTGATAGAGGGGAGGTATAGAGTGCCACCATGCGCGCCGACAGTCAACGCATAGCGTTGTCCCATGCCCCAGGTGCTCGTCGCACGGGCGAGTGATAGGCCACCATGTGGCCGTCGCCACCGGGCGTCGTGTCCGCTGACCCGAGTGACCCTCTCTTACTCGTCGACGAGCCGACCAACGACTCTCTGCACAACTGTACCAACGAGTACTGCGTGTCAGATGCCGACTACATCTCCATGATTGAGGACCACATCTTCCCCAGATGGTAGGAGATCCTCGTGTTTCATTTCTCTCTCTATTTACCTCTCTCTTTCTATCTCACTTAATTTCTTCATTATATGCACAAGCAGCTTTGTGCATTAAAAAAAAATAACATTCAGTCTTTAACTACTTACCATATTATGATTACTGTCCGCTAATAAAACACATTAATTTGCAACAGGTTGGTGTTTGTGTCGTAGACTAGCGCCAAGACGTTTTTCTCAAAGACAATCTCAGATACGTTAAATAAGTAAATATCGTATGATGAGGGTAAGCGAGGCCAAGGGTATCGTAACCTGGATACAGATTTACTACTGGACGCCTGGGAGTTTGCTTGTTCGGAAGTATGACGTCTAATTATGATCTACAATGGAGAGGCTCTGTAGTGAAATCCGCGGAAGAAAACCAGTCAACAAGCGGCATTGCTTGGATGCCATATCAAATGAGAACTACATGGAGGCTACTTACCCTTCCCTATCACTAGTTGGGAAAATTAAGGGTTAAAGAGGAACACAACGAAAGAATACCCTATGCAGTTCACCCTAAAACAAGTTCTTTCCCGCAACACCAATTATGATCAACCAAAGAAATCGCATGTCAGAAAGAAAAGTACTCCTATTGTCCAAAAAAAAAAATCATGTTTATGATTAATAGCACAAAAACTAAAACAGTCCACCAGTGATTTTTATGACATAGTTAGCTATGGTTCTTTTGATGGCAAACTTTACTGAATTTGGCTCTTATGAAATTTTTTTATCTCATAGTTTTCGTGTAATGGCTTGTTAAAGTCGTATTTTGCGTGTTACCGTTTTAACGACCACACTAAAACCAACCGATATACCAAACTCAAAAAAATCACAGTGGATAAAGACCTTGCAGGCTACAATGAATACTCATAAAATTAAAGAATAAAAATTATTTGAATTATAAAAAAATGCTGAAACTGAGAATAAAAATTTTAAAATTTCAATATATTATTTTTAAAAACAAATCATTTTTATTTTTTTATTTTATGAGCATGTCATTGTAGCCTGCAATGTCTTTATCCACTGTGATTTTTTTTTTTCTGTTTGGTATATCAGTTGGTTTTAGTGTGGTCGTTAAAACGGAAACATGCAAAATATTATTTTAACAAGCCATTACACAAAAACTATGAGATATAAAAAAATTTCATTAGAGCCAAATTTAGTCACATTTTGTGTCTAAATTAAGAAAAAATATTTAGTACAAATAAAAAATAAAATAATGATGATGAAAATTGCGGTAGCTCGCGTCCTTAAACAAAACTGATAAACATGTTCGAAATACGTTTATATACGAAACAATACAAAAATACGCTTCTACGTTTTTGAAGAAAGGTCTTGAGTATATTTCATCATCACCATAAAATTTCTAATTTCTTTTTAGAATTATTCCTTTATCTTGATATAATACGAACATAATAAATGAAAGAAAGAGGGTAAGAAACTTTCGTCACAGAATAAAGAATACTACGAAAATCTTGGGCGCCTTTGAAGTGCTTAGTGGATAGATGCGATATTTTTCCGACACTTATCAGTGTCGCCTTTACTACTTATGTCTATCGCCTCGAGCAACCAAAGTACAAGGAGAGAACTTGACTTACAGCCACATTGGTTTGCCGTTAACTCATTTACAATACATATTTTGTTGGTTCCTATTTCCACATTTCGGCTAGATCGTTTCCAATTCTCGCGTGTAGTTATACAAATGTTTGCACACAATTTGAAACTATAAATTCTATTATCTTTACGTATACATATTTTAACATTATGTTAGGTGTTATCTGGAACGTATACAGATAAGTAGGCTATATGTGTACACTAGCTGTCCCGTTGCGGCTTCAACCGCGCGTACAATAGAAAATAATAACTAACTTTTAATTACGTATAATGAATGGTGTTACTTTATTTTCTGTATATCTTCAATTTGCAAATTACCTTAAATTGGATTATATATATTTTCGCACGCAAACTTTGAAGAAAATATCATGTCGATTTCTCGTCCGGTTAGTTTCACTATCTCCAAAAATCTATATTCCAGCTTATCAACCGCTTACGTTTCTATTTTAGAAAAATCCTAAAATACATTTTTAGATATTTACTTACGCCACTTTTTGAAATACAGATCATATTGATGGCTCATTACGTTACTGATATATCGTGGATGAATCGAAAATGTGTTTCCCAGCTTTTCATCCCTTCCTTTCGAATTGCTAGGATTTTTTACGTCAGTTATTTGGTAATTACGTACGCTATATTTTAAACCAAAGTGAATATCTATAACTTGTCCGGTTGGCTCTTTACAAAAGTAATTAAAAAATAAAGTATAACTTTACCTCACTGTTTAAAATCAAATACCACCTCGATATCTCAAATGATTTGGGAGATACAGATAATTACTTGGAAACACGTTTTATTTTTTACCAGCTTTCGAGGACGAATATTGAAGAATCCAGAAATACGTATTTAGGTATTTATGTAAGCTTCATTTCAAAGCAAAAACTACCTCGATATATCAAAAAATTCAGAACATATGGATGATAAATTGAAAACAGGTTTAATATTTTTTACCGGCTTTCGAGAACGAATTTCGGAAAATCCTAAAAGTGTTTTTTAGTAATTTACATGAGCACAATTCTGATGCAACATCACCTCGATATCTTCAGTTGTTTGAGAGGACTTATTGAAAATGCATTTAACGACTTTTCTCCCCCTTCGTGTCCTAATTTCGAAGAATAGAATAATTATGAATTACGCATTTGCTTAGGAAATGTTTTGAAGTAAAAATAATAACAATATATCATGAGGTTATAGAATTATCGAGAATTTCTTCAAAACACATTTTGTCACTTTTCACCCCTTTGATTTTTGATTTTCGGAAAATCCTTTCTTAGTCGGTGCCTACGCCGTGGAGGGGAAGCTACGCTCATAATTTCACGTTTTTAGGTACAGCGGTTTGGGCTGTACGTTGATGAGTGGATGTATGAGTGAGTGGATGTGTGAGTGAGTGGATGTGTGAGTGAGTGGATGTATGAGTGAGTGGGGAACTTCGTTTTGTGTAAAGTAATTAATGTTATTTTTTAGTAGATCGGCCTATGTCATCTACACAACAAATACTTCTTTGCTCCCGAAGACTAAGAAGAATGGATCGCATGTGTGTTTTTACTTTATGACTGAAAAAATTGTGCACATAAAATAAGCTTCTAGCACCAATTCCATGATACGAAGATACGTTATATTCCAAGCTACGTTGTCCTCGAAAGATTTACAAACTTTCATTCCTATGATTATAGAAAAACAGTTGTTATTTAGTAAGACTGATATAAATATGCGTCATGTTGAGTAACATTTAGATAATAAAGTGGAGAGAAATAATTTATGATTGTAACTAAATAATTATAGTTAAACTTCATTCCAGGTGACGTGCAACTAGCATGACATTCTTATGGGTTGTTGCTTGTCAGCTCCCGGTGGTCTGCACGGACTGATAGTGTAATAACGTTTATGCTGACAAATCTTTCTCCAACTTGAGATATGACGAACCTTGGACGATGTTTGTGTGTGCCTGATCCTATCTAATCACAAGAACTAAATGCAAAAACAGTCTAATGTGAGGCATCATGAGCCATATTTTGGTTTTATACTTTATTGGTTGTAAGGAAACATTAAAATAAAAAGAAATATTGTAGCTTTTTTGATTAAATATATCCTTTTCAGATTACTTTATTAATACACCATATCTCCAATTATGACGTAATTCGTTCACATAGTATTTCCACATCATGAATAGATAGTCGTTAAGAAGAGTCATCAGGTAGGTAGCCTACACACATTCACGACTAAATTCATAAGGCATCTGTAACATGTAAAAATATTTTAGTTAGAAAATTGTAGGGGTTTAGATGAAAATAATAATTTAATCATTCGTAATTTGAAAACCGTAACAACGAAACTGCTGTATGCAGTTCGAGCACCAATCAGGCAGCCACATAACGGCAGGGCATCAGTCGCCATATTGGATTACTTTACTTTTATTTTTTTATTTAATTTTTTTTTTGAGATACTGTGTTGCGATTGTAGCGTGAACTTTATTCACTTCTCGCTGCACTATAAGTAGAGCCAGTATAAGTAGAGCCAGTATAAGTAGAGCCAGTATAAGTATAGCCAGTATAGGTAGAGCCAGTATAAGTAGAGCCAGTATAAGTAGAGCCAGTGATTTTTGGTGAAAAGAAATCTGCGACAAATTGTTTCAATGCCTTATGAAAACACCTGCAGCTCTGCTTCCTGGTCAGTGATTGGAAGTTT
Source organism: Medauroidea extradentata (assembly GCA_003012365.1). Taxonomy (NCBI): domain Eukaryota; kingdom Metazoa; phylum Arthropoda; class Insecta; order Phasmatodea; family Phasmatidae; genus Medauroidea; species Medauroidea extradentata. The sequence continues at coordinate 18,327 of PNEQ01039062.1, read as the reverse complement.
TAACTCTTGTAGTCTCGAGGTCCTACCCGCTATCACAGACATGTGATGTTGCGGTAACATTGTTCTGGTTGGTGCAGTCAAATGTACCAAGCCTCTGCCCTATTATATTCTGCCAGCAACCACAAACCAGAGCTGCAGGTGTGCGCGTTAGGCATTGAAACAAGTTGTTGCAGAATTCTTTTCACCAAATATGACTGGCTCTAAATATAAGCACCGCAGTTGAACTTTCCACGTAACACTGCAGCAATAAGTCTAGCGAATTAAAATTATAATTTATTTATATAGTATAGGTTTCATTTACGTCTCCAGGTTTTATGCCGTTATGCTTAGTAAGGGATAGCTTACAAACTAACGAAACCTAAGGAAACGACACAAACATTCATGCCCGTGCTGGGATTCGAACCCAGGACCTCTCGCACCGTATGTAGGCATACTACCGCCCACGCTATTTACAATGTAAACCATATTGTTTGACTAACTGCGGCCTAAATAAACGTTAAAAGTTCAACTTCTAAGCTTGTACTTCAGAACAAGATAAGTAGAATTCATACAACAGTTGTACATTTCACACTTTTCTTCTCAGAATTAAAAAAAAAAAAGCGAAAAATAAAACTATTTTATTTGAAGACTCGAACCCCACCGCAAGGATGTTCCGGTCGGGAAAAATCACTATTTTATATTTTCATAAAACAATGTCAATTTTGTGGACGTTATTTTGTAGTACAGTTTCCACTTACAAAAAAAAAAAAAAAATTCCCATAGTAAAAATTTTAAAGTCAAAATTTGCATGTTTTTGGTTCTAAACCCTCCCAAAAACTAATTAACGTATCGCAACGAAACAGTTCGCCGTGAAAGTACATGTCATGTATATAAAAACCCATTTAAACAATATTTTGTATTTTTTAAACAATTCTGAAATGTAAATTTTTTTTGCTATATTTAGAAATTTTTTAAGTACAAAAATATCGTGTATTGGGATTTTTTTTTATATTTAAAGCCCTGACCCGTTAAATGTACTTTTACTGCGATTTTTTTTTTCGTTTCATTAAGCTTATTGGTTTTCGGGGGTGTATGATCAAATAACATATAAATTTTGACTTTGAATTGCCACTATGGGAATACATGCTGAGAAAAAAAATGTTTACAAGAGGAAAATTACTCCCATGCAACGCCTAGAAAACGAACACTGTTGCATTCAAATATAAATTATGGTTTTTTCCCAATTGAACGCCCTTAAGGGTCAGAATAGACTCACTGCCTCACCGTGACGTTAAGGTGTGACCTTATACTATAGATTACACGTGTGACGCGTACCTAAGTATGACACTGTAGTAAATGAAACGAATCTAAAACAGCTAAAACTATGGAGATATCCCACTTGTTCGTTCAAATATGTTATGTAGTCAAAACAGATCTTAAAAGAATTTGCACAGAAAGCGTCATAATTCTTCTCATCTTATAGCTAGAATGGAAAATTAAAAACTTGTACGCGAGGGTAACGATTCTGAAGGGGAAGAAAAGCTATCGACTCATATTGATAAAATTTGGGGGATAATATACATTTCACTTTCATTATTAAAATGTTGGTGACTTCAAAGCTCCGTGAATTGTTTATAAGTAATTTCTGTACTGATGTAAAACTTGTATTAGTCTATTCTGTCGAAACATTCAGCGTAGGCCATTTAATACTTACATCTGACGGGTTTCAGAAGCCCTGACTGAACTAGCATACGATTACTCGTGACGCCAGCAAGAAAATCAGTACATAGCTCAAACGAAGAAATATTTTCAGAAATGAAACTCATAGAGAATTATAATAAAAAGTACATACATCTGACATTGCGAAGGGCGCGGTATACCGTAATTTTCATCACCATATTTTTATTTTTTATTTGTACCAGATATTTATTTATTTTTTTTAAGATACAAAATGTGACTAAACTTGGCTATTGTGAAATTTTTTTATCTCTCATAGTTTTCGCGTAATGGCTTGTTAAAGACATATTTTTGCATGTTTCCGTTTTAACGACTACACTAAAACCAACTGATATACCAAACTAAAAAAAAAATCACAGTGGATAAAGACATTGCAGGCTACAATAACATGCTCATAAAATTAAAGATTAAAAATTATTTGAATTTTAAAAAATTGCTGAAACTGAAAATAAAAATTTAAAAAGTTCAATATTTTTTAAAAAATACGAATAACGTTTATTCTTTAATTTTATAAGCACGTCATTGTAGCCTGCAATGTCTTTATTCACAGTGTTTTTTTTAGTTTGGTATATCAGTTGGTTTTAGCGTAGTCATTAAAACGGAAACATGCAAAATATGGCTTTAACAAGCCATTACGCGAAAACTATGAGAGATAAAAAAATTCATAAGAGCCTAATTTAGTCACATTTTGTGTTTAAAACAAGAAAAAAAATATCTGGTACAAATACAAAATAAAATAATGATGTTGAAAATTGCGGTAGACCGCGCCCTTAACCGCTTTTCGTACACAGTTCTTTCGCGGGATAGTTTGTGTATATGCATGGTTTACTTGAAGCTATATACAAGTCTATGCATCCTGCACAATATACATGATGTTTGTGTACTTTGAACGATTCTTGCACTGGGTTCGTATTATAAACGTAACAGATTTTTGGACAAGCGCCATTGTGGGAAGGGGGGGGGGATGTTGCCGTATTGGAGGAAAACATTTTCGTCCTTTTTTTTTTTTTTTTTTTTTTTTTTTTTTTTTTTTTTTTTTTTTTTTTAATTTTTCTGCAATTCGGCAACAATCGCCCGCTATGGCGTATATGTAAAAATAAACTGTTATGTTTATAGATGATGTTTGTAAATATTCCACACCGATGCACAGGCAATTTTAAAAACTTGTGGGCCTAGAGAATACACTTGTTTCCTATACATCATTGTAGCATTTCTAATTTTGTCAATGCTTAAGTGTTGTACAGATCTTGCATGGGTAAATAACTTCTCCAACAGTTATCTGGAGTTAACAAGGAATAATGTGGAACCAAATGACTGAAACTGGACGAAGGCGAAGAGTCAAGTAGTGGGTGAACAAGAGCTGGCTATAGTGCCTGCCATTTTTATTGTAAGTGAATTATGATTGTCAAGATATTTACATTTACTTTCTCTATACGTTGAGTTTGACAAAATGCAGTTAATTTACTTTGTCTACTGCAAGGGTAAACGAAATTCAGTTGCAATGTTGCCGGGGCTGTAAATACGCCATGTTTGTGCTGTCGGTGAGGGTTGGGTACTGATTTTAGTAATTTTACTACGTTTATTATTATTACTGTCCTTAATCTCCTTCCGTCCGTATCTACGACGATTAAAATGGATTAATGAAAGACTGATGATGTGCCCAGCTAGCTAAAGAAAACTCATATTTCTAATTATAAAACAATTGCCGACGAACCCATGCACCTCGGGCTGCAGATTCCGTTGACGTTGACCTACTTTGACTTATGTTAGCGAAACAATTAAGTATTTTCTTCCAGTGTTGAAAAGATAATTGACGGAGTTAAGTAATTCGGGAAACGGCCGCGACTACCTGGAAGTCCACTCGACTGGTGACCCCTAAGTACGCTGTCCAACGCCCCGCAGTTAGACGACGACGACGAAGAAATTATCCCTTTTTTGCTGATGGACTACCGGCACACTTAGCAACATAGGTTTCTAACACTTAATTGTCAAACTAAGGTATTATTTAGTGTTCATGTATATTTTTTTGTGTTCCTTGAATTCTCGATTGTAAACATTCAACGTTACCTAGATGTTTTTAATTCACGATAATATAATTAATCATTTCTTTCTGGAACTGCATCGCTGTAGCTTCATTTGTGATCTGAAAGAAAACAATGAGTCCTAATCTGTTACAACAGGAGAACCTTTTTTGTAAGAAAGGTAACATTACTCAATGAACCATTTTCAGATTTTCGAAAATCCTGACTGTAAAATAGTTGCGTGACTTTTATCAAAACTGGATATCTCCAAAAAAAGAAAAAAAATTGTTCATGATTTACTTTGTACAAACCGGATCAATTAAATCAGATGGTAAAAAGGTTTTTGATCTAAATTATACCTATACTTCAGATGAAAATCAATTTCACCATCCGATTTAGTTGATGTGGAATGTACAGAATTGACCACAAACATAATTTTTTATTATTTGGAGATATCCAGTTTTGAAAAAAAGCTCCTCAAATAGAGAGTAGCCACCCTTACTATTTTCATAAGGGTGGAATGTATCAACCAGCATTTGCTGTTGGTTAGCAGATCCCAATAGCAGTGCTGAAAATATTGTAATTTATGTAATTATTTTCTGATATTTTGGAAAAATGCTATTTTAACATTCGATGATCAGAGGCACATTTCTCCCTTAATTTTGCGTTTAGGTGAAAAAGAATGCAAAACATGTTTTCGTCATAGCTGTTCGTAAGGAACACGCATGTGGAGTTTGTCCGCATATATGAGAAACTATCGGAGAAAACTTGAGATAGTGCCGAGATGCAAGAAAATAATATTTTCGTTTATTATATAAAGAAAATTCCTCAGAGCACTTGCACTCCACCATGTCTATCCAATTTCAATTCTCAGTGGAGTCACTACCGGTATTTTAATATGCTTTATCTAGCGGACATGTAATAGGCTAGCGGGGTTTCTCATTGTACTTTCGTTTTCCTATTTATGCATTCAGTGAAATTTCCTCACTCACCTTATATCATATTATCTTCCATTAAAGAGATCTGCTTTCAATTCCCTGCGGGGTCGACCCGGACTTTCGCATGCGGTTTTCGTATCAGATGATGTGTTATGTATCTCCCTTTTGTATTCATAACAGATGCTGTTGGTCGACGGGTTTTCTTGAGAAACGTCTGTTTACTCTCCCCTTATTCCGGCCCTGATTCATACTTACCTCTCATAACCCTTCACTAGTGTTTCATATCTAATATTAAACCGCTCAATAAAATAACTTCACTTCACCATCAAATAAGCCCTTAATATCTTGTTATTAAGAGCTGACCACATTTATCCATTGGTTAAGACCCACCTAGGTTATCATTTATATTTTTTGTTGTAATTGCTGTTGTCTAGTTAAACTTTTTCTTTTCTGTTAGTTTTATTACCATGTTCATATCTTCAGGAGACGATACTGTTTTGTTATTCTTATAAGGTTTTTACAGTTAGTTACACTGAATTTTTATGTATCATTCTAAACAATTTGCTCATGTGGAAATGTCTTTCGAAACTTAAACATCACAATGTTTAAACTACCCAAAATAAGTCTGTCATGTTTATAAACTGCAAACACGTTTCCTAGACATATTCCACAATACTCATTAGTTGATGAAATATTTCTTTGAAATCGCTTTACATGTTTTCATCTGATATCCGCAGACTCGTTAGAACGCTACACCTTGTTTCTAGAAAGCAACAATATGCAATGTCTAAACGTAAAGCACCTGTCGCATCTCTGGGCCTGCGTTCAATAGAGACTACAGTAAATAAATGCCAGGCAGACGTTGTTATGACGTGCCGGGATTACATTTCATTCTAGAAGACAAACTACAAAGGAAATTTAAAAAAAAAATAATTGTTGACAGAAAAAAATATACTATTAGCAAAACTCTCGCATAAAACCGGACAAGATATCAATAGTGTTAACCAGACATTTCAAAGCGAAGTATTGTTCGCATCCTTTTTTTATATTTTTCTTTAATTGTGTAGCAAGATTTAAAACCAGATGTTACGTTTACAAATATTATGGTAACTATCAAAGATAGTTTCAACTATACTGTTGTAATTAACAATTAAAGTTCCATTTCTAGTCATTATTTCTAGTGAAAGCCCTTTATCTTTCGTTTAGCTAACTTGACGACTTATATCATACTATAGATCTACATATGATGTACTACATTGCAAACGAGTAAAATGTAGTTTGGGAACGCTGACATTGGCAACATCAACTGTCTGATTTTCTTACATTAAAATAGATCGTAGATCATTAATGCATTACAGTGCAAAGGAGGACGGATAGTACGTAGCAACGGGAACGATTGCCATACACTACTTCTATTTTTGTAGCAATAACTCTTGCCTTGAATGACGTCATTGCGTTAATAGTTGCTGCCATGAAACACGTTCAGAGAGTTATTAAACGTAGCTCTTTAGCATTGAGTGGTTACTAAAATGTGCAATTTTTTGTATGTTCTATTTTACAAAAAAAGTGGCTGTCATTCAATGTAATTTTACAGGGAATAAACAATACTTATGGCAGTACGTGCATGTTTCCTATTATTGATTTTTGGCTGAGAGAGTGACATTATAAATGTAAAATGTCAGCTTAAAATGATTAAGTTGGGCGAATTCGAATCAGTTTAGTGTACATTGCCTAAAAACACCATAATACGTTTTGTCTTAGCTGTTTGTATGCTGGCTGATACAATTTGCTGCATTTATATAAGGGTCTTACGACTTTGAAGTTTGTGTAGTCAGAACACAATGAGCGTGATTAGGGCCTGTATGTTGCAGTTATTTCGAGTGAAGAGAGATTCGAAAGAAGTACTTGAAATACGATTTAATAATATCAGCATCCGAAAGTAACCGTTAGTACAAACCATCATTAATTTATTGCCACGACAACATTGCAACTGAATTCCTTTAACTCTTGAAGTAAACCAAACTCGAATTCATGCTGCCGATCAGGATACAGAGTTGAATAACGCAAATCATCATAATATTCAGAATTTCAACTTGCAATTCTGCTATTAAATTTCACTTTGTGACTTACAAAACTAAAAAGTTTTACATATTTTTAAAAAAATTTAACTAGTGACAATGAATTAGTTATCAGATTTGCTAACAGAATATTGTTATCGAAATGCATTTGATTCGTAAAACATTTAATGAGATTCTGTACCAAATGATGTTTCACATGAAAATGTATAGAAAGTTGGTTTTCCCAGGTTTTTGCTTACTTCATGGTAGGCTTCTTATATACATTGAAATGGATGTCTGTTACACTTCAATTAATAAATTACTTATAAATGAACATTCACTAATTTACTGAGACAATGCATACTACTCTGTTTTACAACTTAATAAAGCAAAGACGTTATGTTGTTTGAACACCAACTAATGGTATTGTTAAATTTTACAACCCTACCTGAAACACTTATTCCATCCTTTGAGTCAGGGGTAAAATATGAGTCTACTTACGAATGAAACTTAGACCATACATCAAAACTCTTATTAGAGACTAATGCTACGTTTTCAGTGGGCTTCAAATATAGGAGCACAGATGTTAGTTGTAGCATTGCAATTTTGGAAATGTCCAAAATGTTAATATTTGAATATATGCAAATAAGCCTAGTTGCAAGCATTGTATACGTAAGACTATCTACCAACTCTTTAAACGGAAGGTTCAATTTTGGGCGCACCTTTTCCCTTTTTAAATCTATTTTATTGGAACAGAAAAACTTCATATAGTTAAACATACTGAATTGTTAAAGAATTTTCTGCACTAGAACTTTCTGAATAGTAGTTATGTTACTCAGTTGCAAAATTATACTATACCCAAGAAACTATAATTTCTGGCCTGCACCGACTCTCATTTCCATATCAGAAATGATATATATGTAGTACATTAACATAGTCCACATATACCAATGAACCTGAAACCACCAAGTCATCTATCCACCTTAAAGTACAAATTTTAGTCAGATTTACTGCTTTAAAGCATAAATATGAGCTAGTATAATTATTCCAGTATTTAGAACTTTGAATCAAATCATACAAAGATTTTGCCAACTTGCACACATGATCACTGTTATTTTTAAGCCATCTTGAACCCTAATGTGTGTTATAACACTTCTTTCAGAGGACCTTATAAAAATGCTGAATTATCCAGCACTTCACTTAAAGAAGTATCCCCTATAGATATGGCCACCGTAACACCAAGCTCACAATTTTCTAGGTGTTTTGGCAATTTTGTGATTCGATAACTTCTTCTTCGTACCTCTGTTGATTTAACTTGGGAAACATCATCTCGTACCTTTAATAATTTAATTAAGGAAACATCGTCTTGTACCTTGGATGGTTAAACTTGGGAATTAACGTATTGTACCTCTGATGATGTAACTTTGAAAACATCGTCATTAACACACTCCAGTTATCGTATATGTGATTCGGGATAAAGTGAACACTTCAGAAACCTTAGTTACTTTTTACATTAAGAAAACTGGTATTTTCGTGCTGCTCTTCAATACAAAGAAAGCAACCTAAGTAACAATCAAGTTGTATATATTGTATCGTAATTCAAATATTATGTCACAGGTCACAATAAATGGAATATGTAATTATTATTCTAATGAATATTATCATAAAAATGCTAATTTTAAGGTGAATCACGTCTATCAGCTTCATTTCGTGAAGTTTAGTTGCAAGTATTTCCAGAACTCACCCAATATGACGTTCCTGGCTAATACAATCAGAAATCTCTGTAACAGTAGCCAACCAAGTTAATTTCTTGTGTTTGAATCCAGTTTGGCAATGCCGTTTTCTTTTTATTCAAAAGTGCTGTGTACGTTGGTCTTCGAACCACCCCTATTTTAAGTTTGGTTAAAACTATGTCATCTTTCAGCTGGTGTAACACTCTTCAGTAAGATCGTTATCTCAATCCCGTTCAATAACTAAATCGAGGTTGGAAAGTATTCGACCCATATTTCCTTATTTAGATATATATCTGCTTATAAAAGTACCTAATCAATCTTGTTAGTTACTGTTTTGTTTAATTGGTTTAGTTATTCCGTTTTGCGGTACTTTCTTGCCGCAAAATACTGAATACTGATACTTATCTAGATATCTAAGGAAACATATTAGAAATTTATCAATTTTTGTGTACAGAAACTACCTACAAAGTTGCCTTGAGTTTGTGTATATACGTTCATCCTGTGTTCGTATTTTCAATACGGCGGTCATCTTAAATTTTTTAGCATTGTATTACATAATGTCAGCCATTTTTTATATTTTTGTGTAATATGCCTTAATTGTTTACATTTTTTAGCATCAAACATGGTACACATAGACTAAGCCAACAAAGCTGACTTGACTTTACTGTATTTCGTTTATAACGTGCTCACAATTTTATTATATTTTATTATATTGTAATATGACATATTTGGGTAAATATTTTCCCGATGTTCATTAATTTTGGCACGCACGTTTTAGTTAGTAAGTTGACCTGACTTTCGTGTATTCATACTTTGGTATGTTTTTGAGTGAGTGAGAGATTATGGTCAGCGCTTAACATCGATGTCATCAGCGCTGGTGAGGGGAGACACAAGGTGAGCATGGAGCAGTACCGGAATGAAGGGGCGGGGAAAACAGCAGATCCCGAGAAAACCCGCTGACCAACGGCATCGGTGGTTAAGGTGTGTTCTCGCCTTGGAGAAATCCAAGGCGATCGTGCATCTCCCTGTTTGAGGTGTCGGAGCGGTGCCACGCTCTAGTATCCGAAGGGAGTAACCACATGCACACTCACAGAGGTGCCGATGTTGCTTCGAGGCTCGTGAGTATTGGTGGGTACTATATCGGGATGTATTCCTCGGCCTCTGGTGCTAGCTTTATGCTTCCGTGACCCCTCAGCACTATAACCTCTCACACCCAAGTCAACCTGCAGCCTCCTCGTGGGGCCACTGGATCTTAGAACCGATGCAGGATCTGGCGTGCGGGCCCTATGCATCTCGACTCCTCAGAGTTGAGAAAGGGGTATCTGCCTTGATGGATTCTCCGACAGACGGCAACAAGGAGAAACCACAAGGTGGGGCGTTAGACTACCTAGCGCTTAGGCTGTATGGGGCACAGAAGCCCAGATCTCCAAGTAGGAGCTCAAGGGTAATGGAAATGGACGAACCTAATGCGGTCTGGGGAAACAAGTCACACGACCGAGCCGTGCGGCTGTAAGGGCTGTCCCCCCCCCTCCCCCAGTGGGTGCACTGGCCAAAATGTGTACCCTGTGTGATCTGTAGTACTCAGACGGTCAGGCTGTAAAACCCACAAATGCCATGGAAATTAGGTAGTACTACGGGCGACCAGGTTAGCCCCGCGGTATGGTTATCTGCCGTGACTGGTCTGGGTTGGATTCGTAGTGGTGGTGGTTGCCTATATGCTGGGCAGGCCTGGAGAGGACCCTTCCCCTGTGAAAGGCCGACGAGTAGTCTGCGAAAGTGTCCGGGAGCAGGCCCGGTGAGTCGGTTAGGGGTAAGATGGGCCAAGAGGGGACTGAGCTGAGGATCTCAGTCAGGGGGCAGGCCAGTGGGCGAGAACCAGGGATGGGCGGCCCTTGGCTCTCTTGCTAGCTTCTGTCTGCCTTTGGAAGGTGTATGGAGGCGCAGTTCAGTGTTCCGTCGTAAGGTTCGGGCGGTTCCACCTGGCTGTTAGCTAAAGTTCACTGCATGACAGAGCATGATCTCTCTCCTCGCCCAAGGGGGCCGGGCGCTGGTATGGCTTAGTCTAAGAGGCACCGTCAACAAAGAAAACCGCGGTTAACTGCGGGTTAAAATATATTGACCAACGGCATCGTCCGGCACGGTTCCCACATGCGAAATTCTGGGGACCAACCCCACCTGGAATCAAACCTGGATCGCCTTGGTGGGATGCGAATGGTCTGACCATTCGGACACCTCGGCCCCCTATGTTTTTGAAAACTGCGGCCAATTTTATCTTTGTGATAGAAAAACAACACAGAATTTCCCCCTCCCCTCATTTTTAACAAACTGGTTACGAGTATTTTGCTTACTACTTATTTTCGTATATTTCCTTTTATCATGTCACAATTAAATATAATATTATTGAATATTGCTAGAAAGTAAGCTAATCAGTTATGCTGGTAACTTCCTGTTTAGTTTTTATTTTTATCGCCATTGAATTTTCCTTATATATATATATATATATATATATATATATATATATATATATATATATATATATATATATAGCTTATTTACCAACTTTACAATCACGCCAGCAAACTTAAACATTTTCTGTCAGTGCCGGGATTCAAACCTACGATTTTTCGATTAAAAGATAGGCATGTAAAGTTAAAAACCAAGGTAAAAACATAAGAATTTTTGAGGGCGATACGTTTGTAGGACTCGTCGACGACTCTCTGGCTTGACAACGTCTGTCCCGGACCGACGCCGGCTTGCTTCTCCTCTCTGATTTGCGCCAAACCCCCCTCCACCCCGTCTTCTGGCCAGTAAGCTACGGTTAGATTTGGGCCAATCAGGAGTCAGCTTACAACCGATGGCCCCACCTCTCGAGGGCCACAATTCCGGCCAGAACCGTATTTATTAAACCATTTCTTAATTTCTCGTCGCTATTTACATTCAGTTACATAAAATGGTTCATTTACTTATTAATATTTATGATTTTTTAATTACTAAATATCTACAATACAGTAACAACTAGCAAAACTATTGGCTGGACCCCTCTCCTCGTGTCCAGTTAGGAGGTGGTTCAAGCGGGGGTGGGGTGAGGTCCCAAGACACACACTGCACCTGCTTCTCTCTCGTTTTTACAAAGACAAAATATATATAATTCCGTATTATTCATATAAAACTTGGTGCAGTATTGGTATCTTAATGAGAACTATTACAATGTGATCCTGATACAATGACGAGGAGAATGAATGGTCGCAAGGCATAGTTATTATTGCACATTGATTTATGGTGGTTGACACTGTAACTATTTAACATAATAAATCAGGTTGGCTACCATATGGGCCTGTCACAAATTAAAATGAAACGCCGGCTTATTTTAAAATTGCAATCTGCGCATTAATATAGTATATCACCATTAGCCCATAAATGAATCACTTTTCAATCTTCAGTAGTCAAGAAGATCGCACATAGTGTATGTGCCATCGATGGTCCATTTGTGGACTAATTGTACGTTGTCAGAATTTTACAGCAACTAGCAAGCCACTTATAGCAGATCACCGATTATCATTTAAACTCAATAAATATCCTGTACATGGTTTACCAAAAGTTCTGTTGCCCGCAGTTTACCACAACTGGGCCACTGATACCAAAGCCATACTGCTAGTAAAAATATTAGCGTGCAAAAATATGCAGTTATACTTACGTAATCTCGACAAAAACTGACGTCTCATAACCTTCAATTATTTATGGTGTAAATAACGCCAACCATTACCTATGAGCTAGCCCACAGCCATGATTACACAACCATATATGTTCCACAAGTGTGTCACAAATATATAATCTGTAGCATGCGATCACTGTAAAACTGCTGATGCACAACATGTGGACCATCACAGATGTGCCAGCACACAATAATACTTCCACAGCCATCTGAGTTCCATCAATGTGTCACAAGGGGCATCCAAAAGTTTTAATTATTGTAAATAAGCAATAGCAAGGTCAACTGTATACAAAAATTATTCGTGATAACTAATAGCTACCCGGCAGCGACAGCAGTAAACAAGATCTTAACAGCCGATTGTGCTTTTTCCGAATGGAAAAATAGGCTTCTGGAGCCAGGGCTTAATAAGAATACTATGAAACCTATACTAAAAGTATCTTCGTCAGCAAAAACATGAAATGGGCTCGATTGTGGAAATAATGAACGGTACATTGCCGAAAGGTGCGATGATAATTTAAATTGTCCGCTATCAAGACACGAGAATCTACTAGATGGAGACGCTGAAGATCTGACTAGGAAAGCGGTCTATGATAAAGCGTGCAGTATATAAATCAATAAATATATTCTGTGAACCTGGGTATTTCACTCAAACTGAAAGTGTTAGTTAAAATTCACTCACATAGTATAATATAATAACATAATCTTTTAAACAAGCTTGAAGAAGGAAAGTTACATATAAAAAATCGAAGTGAATGTATTAAAGAAGTCTGACATACAAAACTGTATAGAAAACTTTACCACAGATGAAAAACTATAACTAAGTTTTTGATAACAGTGATATTATAGATTTAACATCATAAAAACATTACTAAGTGTATATCAAAAGCCTAACAGAAATATATATATATATATATATATATATATATATATATATATATATATATATTTCAAATTTTAACTTGCAAATAATAAAATTTATTACCAAATTGCTTATAAATTAGAAAAATAAAAAACAATTATTCGATAACATAGGCTGAATGGCAAACAGGCTGAGAAAAAGTTAGTGTATCAAAGTTAACTTAAACAATACAGCGAACATAAATAAATTATGTATATAGTCTACATATATATATAATCAACATATAAATATATATGGACTATAAATGTGCGTGTAAACGAATATATTGCTGCAGAGAGGGATACTTGCTAAAAGTAAAATATGAGGATAAATCATTGAAGTATTGGGGGAAACGGACATTCTACGGGCAACGCTAAACTCGTTTGGTAAAAAGTAATTTAAAATACAAGAAATAATCACAAAACTGATAAGCCTTCTTTCCTCAAAGTGGGCGCAAGTTAACCCTGAAAGTTAAAACCATTTACGTAATCTTGGAATAATAAATATTAATAATAGCAATTTAGACACATGACACAGAATATATACTAAATATAAGTCAGCTTGCTAAGCAATATGTGAGTAGCCAGTTAAATAGATTAAGTAAACTTTTTTTCCGAGGTGTCTTTCTAACACATAGATAAGCAAAAAAGGCAAAATGTTCAATATATTACAGATGGATAAACGAAACACACAAAAGTCAAGACATGTTTGTATGCAGTATGTGTGTACGAAGATTGATGACATTCTGACAGAAATACACAAAGATATGTGTAACTATGCTATGTAATATGAACTGACTGAGATATTTCGGTCAGCGTTCAACATCGAGGTCTTTAACGCTGTTGGGGGCGACATGATGTAAGCATAGAGCAGCGCCGGATGAATGTGCGGTGAAACGGGAGATCCCCGAGAAAACCCGCCGACCAACGGCATCGTCAGGCACGATTCCCACATGCGGAAATCCAGGGACCGACCCCACCGGGAATCGAACCCAGATCGCCTTAGTGGGAGGCGAAAGGTCTGACCTCTCAGCCACCGCGGGCCCTCTTATATGAGTATGGCCGTCATTCGGAAAATATGAAGAAAGGATGAACGACATTTCCAATACTTGCGTTAGCTTTGCCTGTAGTATATGTGTACCAAGTTTGGTGAAATTTTTAAAATTATTTCCTAAAATATGATATACTGTGCTAAAAATATAAAAAATGGCCACCATTGTGAAAATATGAACACATGATGAGCGAAATACAGAAAAGTCAAAACAAGCTTTGAATTTAGTACATGCATACCAAGTTTGGTAAAAATCTGAAATATATTTCTTGAGATATGTTAACATATGTCAAAAATATTAAAATAGCCGCCGTTAAAATAAATAAACAGAGAATAAAAGAAATACACAACAGTTAAGTCAGCTTTGTATGTATTATATGCACAGCAAATGTTTTACAGTATGAACATTGAATGAACTAAATGCACAATATTCTACTCAGCATTGTATGCAGTATATGTGTACCAAGATTGGAGATATTCAGAAGAATGTTTCCTAACATATGTGATACTAAGCTAAAAATACGAAAATATCCGCAATTTTGAAAATATATACACAGGATGAACGAAATGCACAATATTCAAGTCAGCTATGCACGTAGAATATATGCACAAAGTTAGGTGAAATTCTGAAATGTAGTTTTTAAGATAATGGATATTATGCTAAATATATAAAACGGTCGCCATTTTGAAAATATTAACACCGGATGAGCTAAGTATATAATATCCAAGTCAGAAGCGAAGAAAGTTTGGTGAAATGCTGAAAAATATTTCCTCAGATGTGATACAATGCTAAAAATACAAAAATGGCCGCATTTTAAAAATATGTTCACAGAATGAACAAAATACACAAAGGTCAAGTCAACTTTGTATGTAGTATTTTTGTACCAAGTTTGATGAAATTCTATGGTACGGTTCCTTACATAACTAGTTTGATGAAATTCTATGGTACGGTTCCTTACATAACTAGTTTTATCTAAAAATGCTTAAATGGCCGCATTTTAAAAATATGTTCACAGAATGAACAAAATACACAAAGGTCAAGTCAACTTTGTATGTAGTATTTTTGTACCAAGTTTGATGAAATTCTATGGTACGGTTCCTTACATAACTAGTTTTATCTAAAAATACAAAAATGGCCGCATTTTAAAAATATGTTCACAGAATGAACAAAATACACAAAGGTCAAGTCAACTTTGTATGTAGTATTTTTGTACCAAGTTTGATGAAATTCTATGGTACGGTTCCTTACATAACAAGTTTGATGAAATTCTATGGTACGGTTCCTTACATAACTAGTTTGATGAAATTCTATGGTACGGTTCCTTATATAACTAGTTTTATCTAAAAATGCTTAAATGGCCGCCATTATGTAAATATGTACATAACCTAAACGAAATATAAAAAAATTGAAGACAGATTACAAAAACCTTACACGTACAAAGTTTGATGAAATTCGGTCCACTAGTTTAAAATTTTTGGGGGCACACATATACACACAGACCCACAGACAGAAAGGTGATATCATAAGTCTTCTTTCTCCTTTGGAAAGTAGGCTAGTAAACGTTTACAGTAGCGAGATGAGTTGTAGATGAATTAGATGAGTTGGTTACTGTAGCTCTTCTATAACCATGTCTTCGTAAGGGTAACGAATCTTAAAGTGAAATTTATTTACATACCTTTACATAACTGGATTAGTTAATATTTAGACAATTATATCAGTAAAATTCGTGCATACTTATGTATACATAATATACTAATACATGCATATGTTTTCGTATGTGTATTCTAGTGTGTTTCTGTGCTTCAATATGCGTGTGTTGATGGGATGGATTTTGTGACTTGGTGTGTTCATGTGCGAATTTGTAAATATGTGTGTGTGTGTGTGTGTGTGTGTGTGTGTGTGTGTGTGTGAATGTAGCTATGCGAGCGTACGCGCGCTTCGTTCCTTTTACAAAATAGAAAACCTCTTTTTTCTCAAACCCATATTTTTGTATATTAACGAAAAGTTGTTCCTAAAATAAAACATTTTTTCTCATTGTGTATATAATCATAACTTGTATTACACGTGTAATAACAATGCTAGATATATATAGCAGTACACAACTTAGTGTAAGTTAAATTTTTTTTTTTTTTTTCAAGAATTACCTATTTATTTCCATACTTCTGCCAGTATTTGTAAACGTCAGTTTTTACTGCTCGTTACTACATACCATGTAACAAAACTTATTTCATAAATAAAAACATTTATAGGGTGAGGAGGGTGAATATGATACTGAATTATATCATACGCTAAGGGCACATAGAATCAAAGCTTTAAATTGATGACATCATTCATAACATCAAAAAGATAAAATGCTTCCTAATGTTTCATGTCCTCGCTGAAATTCATTATAATAACTGCCATACAACTGAAGAACATCACTGTGATGGAAGGAGTATCGTACAATCTCCTCACTGCAACATACATGTAATAAGAAAATGTTATTATTATTTGTGTCTCTTTTGGGTTTTGACATACTTAGTGACAGCAAGTTTTGTTATAGTTAGCATTCAATAAAAGTGTGCTCTCTCACAACATTCTTACAGCTCAAAGCAAGGACTCGTTTCTGCGTTGCATGTGCAACTCACAAGTAAATTGAATCCATATTTAAGTTACTTTTAAGTATAAAAAAATTAAAAGTATTTAAATGTATTCTACGAACAATGTATTAGTGATTATTGTTGCTTCAAAGGAGTCATCTGGATGAGCACCAAGAGATTAGATGCGACAGACAGGACCATGTAGCCGAGCAAAGAGTAGTCGATGTTGAGAACTCCAGCAGCACTGAAAGAGAAGTCCCTGCTGGAAGCCTGGTCCAGGAACAATATCAGTTGTTCGCAGAGTCCATCCTCCTTGCAGTGCAGCAGCATGTCTTGTAGTATGTCTAGTGTGCGGCGAACCTCCGAGCTGGCAGCCTTGGCCGACCAGATGATGCACACTGACTGCAACAACTGCAGCAGCGCCCACAGTACGCACACGCACACCATGAGGTTCGAGAGATTTCTGTCTATAGCCTTGGAGTACATGTACACTAGTAGCTGACCCAGGCAGAACAAGCAGTGCAACAAGATCGCGAGCAACATCTGCAAACCATACGCGTCGTTCATCAAGTGAATACACTTGGAAACTTTCTCGAATAGCACACGTAGTGAGAAGATGTCCATCTCATCGCTTCGAGTTGCAGAGATCTGTAAACCGGTGTGAATGACTGAGGAATGTTCTGGTGTGTGTGTCGGCCTGTTCATCTTCCATCTCTCACAGCTTCTCTCGGACACTTTCAGCAGTTCCTTGTTTAGCCTCTTCAGCCGCCTTGCTACTTGAGCTGCCCAGTTGGTGTAGTTGAGTGTAATTGTCAAGTTGATCAAGTGCGTCATGTACGAGCACGCACAGATTTCGCGGCTATACCCAACACGGTCGCCACCTACCCATGCGTCGAAGGTGAAGACGATAATTGCGTAGACGCCTGTCACAACAATGATTGTTTGAATTTGCCTCGTAGTTTTATTCTTGTCTGCTTGACTCTCGAACAGTTTGCAGTCTGCCTCCAACAACAGTTCACTAATTTCTTTCCTGTAGATGTCGTTACGGCACATACTAACCAAACCAACCAAGCTTAATACGTGTGTCACAATGGCTCCGTATGTCAAAGTAGTAACTAATGTTACTATTTTATGATGAAATTGTACACTTCTTACAGTTTGGTATACCATTAAAAAAAAATTAGCAATGAACATGACTGCTGCGAATGCAGTAGCCTTAACTGATCTCCTAAAATTAACTCTTACACTGTTACCATATCTTGTAAAAATAATATCAAATGTCTCTAGGCCAAGTATCTTCCTGACTTTATAGAGAACATCTTGAGACGAGAAAGTGTAGTCTTCGTAGGGCACAGGCATAGTACCTGAAATACACAACATATTGTGAGGAAACAGGTGGAGCAATACAATGGTGTATGAATAAAATGTATTACATGTAAGGGTCTGAAAGTGTGATGTTCGGTGATTTGCATACCAAACTTAACATTTAAGAAAGAAATTTCGAAAGAGTGTAATGCAGTTCTAACTGCAGAGTATATATATATATATATATATATATATATATATATATATATATATATATATATATATATATATATATATATATATATATATATATATAT
>PNEQ01039060.1:24255-51004 GCA_003012365.1 Medauroidea extradentata | reverse complement strand
TCAAAAATTGAAATTTTTTTTGTTACTTCTAGAAATTTATTTTAAACACAAAAATATTTTATAATGGGTTTTTATATGCTTCAAGCCGTAGACAGTTACGTGTAGTTTTGATGTAATTTTTACCATTTCAATATATTTACTGGTTTTCAAGTTTTGTATGAAGTAAAAATATGCAAATTTTGACTTTGAAGTGCCATTAAGAGAAAACTGGCTGAGCTAATTTTTTTTTTCGTTAGAGGTAAATGTACTCTTAAGTAATGTCTGCAAAACTATCACTATTTCAAACTAATATAAAATTATAATTTTTCACCACTTGAACGCCCTTAAGGGAACTAACCCTCAAAATTTGAAGTATTTAAGTCCAGCGGTTTGAGATGTTGTTTGATATGTTAGACAGCCAGTGTTCTATTTCATACTACGTAGATATGTTTCGTATTCGAAGTGTTTTCATGTGATATCAATAAAGGTATGTGTATTATATATATATATATATATATATAATATAGGGAGAGAGGGGGGGATTTTTTTAGTGATAAATCTTATCCGCAGTAAACTTTCTTAATGTGATCATGATTATTTTCCAAGTTTTTTTACATTAGTTAGTGACATTTATTTCAAGGATTCATTGACACGCTAATCTAAAATATTTAATCTATATGAATAATAGACTTCCAGAAATTATAAGCCTATTTGGATTTAATGTAAACAATTAGGCCTAAGGCTATTACATTCCCAATTCGTTCGGAAGTTACTCTAATATATACATAATTTTAACAGCCGATAATTGACAACAAAGAGTTGGTCTAAAACCCTTAAATAACTACCGTGATAATTCTAACCCATGATCTAGTTTAAATGTTGTCTGACGTATTATTTTTCATAGTTTAGTAAATATGTTACTTTAATTAAACTAACTGCTCTATGCGGTGAAATAAATTTTCCGCGCCACATGATTACCCCATGGGCACGATGCATTATTTTCCGCAAAGCAAAAAAGGTACGATTGATGCAGCGGCTAGGGCGCTCACCTCTTATCATAGTGATCCGGGTTCGATTCCCGGTGTGGTTGACCCGGATTTTCACATGTGAGAAACATGCCGGACGATGCCGTTGGTCGGCGGGTTTTCTCGGGGATTTCATGCTTTGCCAGCCCCTTCATTTCGGAGCTACTACATACTTACCTCATACACATAGCATACAAACATGAATTAACTCTGAGAACTTCACTGAGGCGCGGCCTACCCCATAGCTCTGTCTGAAGCAAAGTTAGCTGATTGTATGTTATGTTACATTATGTGTCTCAGTATATGTCGACCCTACATATATGCCACCACTGAGTTTTTAATTAATGAAAAAATAAAAAATCTTTGGAAAGACCTACTTAAAAAGTTTCTTTACACATTTTAATCCCTGTAGCAATATTTTACTTGTCTGAAAGCATAATTTGGTTACTGTCCGAAACTTATATCTAGAACGATGTCTGAGCCACAATAAACATAATCAAACATGTAAATTACGATATATCTCTATTCTCACCAGAGCTCTGAGGTAGGAAACACCTTTAAAGCTACGCGCCTGTGAATTGGCGTATTTTACGTGTAGTTGGTAATTATTCAGTGGTTTAAGGGAACGGTCTACAGCAATTTTCATCGTCATATTGTAATATTTATACGTGTACCAGATATTGTTTTCTTATTTTAAACAAATTGTGACTAAAGTTTGTTCGTGTGAAATATTTTTATCTCTCATAGTTTTTGCGTAATGGCTAGTAAATGTCAAAATTTGCATTTTTACTGTTTAATGTACGGCACTTAAACCTACTGACATACCAAAGTGAAAAAAATTCACCTATCATATATAAAATCACAAAATAAAAATTGTTTTTAATTTTTAAGCTATTTATTTCAAATTTCAGCATGTTTATTTAAATGCAAATAATATTTTATTTTATGTTTTAACATAAAGCCGTAAATTCAAATTTTGACATTTACGTGCCATTGCGCAAAACCTATTAGAGATACAAAAATATCATAGGGGCACATTTTAGTCACAACTTATGTCTAAAATATGAAAAAAAAAAAAAAAAAAAAAAAAAAAAAAAAAAAAAAAAAAAAAAAAAAAAAAAAAAAAAAAAAAAAAAAAAAAAATATTTGATACAAATATAAGAATAAAAATTTGACGTTGAAAATTGCTGTACACCGTGGTCTTCACGAAGAAACATTCAAATAGTAAAATATTCACTCAATTTTCTGTAGCGAAAGCTCCAGTCACCAGCAAGAAATCCGAAAATTTTGTTTGTTAATTAAATTAAAAATATACAATAATATTCAAAACCATCATCAAAATTGAAGGAAATAATTGTGTGTGTAAAAGCTCATTTCCTTTTGATAACACGTGTCCCAAAATCATCTTCTCAAACTTCAAAGAAGCGTGATGACTGGTTGTCAAAAATTACAAAGAGTAAGTATGGTAGTGTTGCGTTTTTTTAAGCAGTCGAAGCCATTCATTAAAAACTTCTGCAAAACTATTAGATGTACGCAGTCACGTATATATATATATATATATATATATATATATATATATATAAGTTATATATATATAAGTTATATATATATATATATATTGTTAGAATTAAAGCGTTGGCTATCTGTTCTCTAGGAAGGTGGGATTTTTTAAGACTTTCTACAAGAAATACCATGCACATTATTTTAACTTGCCGCTTGCCAGATATTCGGAGTCATATATTGGTATTTAGTTCATAAACATGTACGAAATACGTACCGTAAAATGAGGTTACTTTGCAACTTAATGGGTAACTTTGCACTACCAGATTAATTTCGTTTAATATAAAAATTACAAGATACTCTTCACTCAGAAGTACTGTTTGTAACTAAAGCTGTGGATTGTGAAGAATTCAACAGTTTTATATTCCGCAAACCTTTACGTACAATATAAATATGTAGTGCAAAGTAACCCCAAAATTAGGCAAAGTAACCCCACGGTATTGTGCTAGACTCTGGATTTTACCATGCGATTAAATTTTTCCAAATTTTATAAAGGTCTTCATTAAAACCACTTAAGCATTTTTACCGCTGAAAGAAAATACTAACTAACAATCCTACTGTGACATATGAAGTATGACCTTTATGTTAAGTGCATTGATGGTAAATTTAACTTGTTTTAAAAGTCACAGAAATATATTTCAACTACTAAAAACGAGATTTTATGCCTAATTATGTGTTGTAAGAGCATTTCGTTGGCTTACTTCCAAAACCTCGTAAGTCCGTTTCAGCAAATTTTACAGGAGAGCAAAAAGAAAATCTTCGTGGCCATGCTACACCATAGGTACGAGATTTTTCAATTTGAGCGTAGATGAAAGCTAATGCACAGTAGTTTTAGCAGATTTTAACACTAGAAACGCCATAAAAATCAGCACTAAATTCCCCTGGAATACAAAATTGGGAAAATCTGGACTTACGAGGTTCTAGAAGTAAGCCAACGATTTGTAATATTTTACTGTATTTTTAGAAGCCCCGGCGTAATTTAATTAATGTGACGACATGGCGATTCTATGCCTAAAACGAGTCACAATGGTTTTATCCAGAATTGTAATTACAGTTAATGTAATACTTTTTCATTGCTGATTACTATTTACTGACTATTTGAGTAATAATTTCACTATATTTTTGTTCACTTATAATACTTAACACATTTTCGCTACTTTAATTAAGGATTGGTGAGTACGACTTTATAGTCCTTATTATCATGTATGCTACAGGGACTTCTTGGTGGCTTCTTTGAATTAGAGCTGGGCAGAATGAAACAATTTACGGTTTCGAAACATTTGAAACGGCACAGTGAAATGTTTTGAAACAGTGTTTCGAAACAATGAAACACCTGCATAAAAAAAGTGTCTTGTATTGTGTGCTGAAACATATTTGTTTCATTAATTTCTTTGCTGCTAGATATTAACTCATTACCAGTGCTTGGAAGTATTTAAAACAGGATATTATAAATACCCTTGATTATTATAATACTTATATGCTTGGTTAACTGTGGAAAATGCGCAAAAATAGATATCCTATTTTCTATTGCTTTTATAAAGTTGTCTATAATTTTGATGTGTCACAATTAAAAGTAAAGTCATGTTCCAATTAAACAGCCCGTAATCAGAATCTTATAATTAAACTATGTGTTTGTATGGAATAACTTTCACGTCTAATTAAGTAATTTTAATAACTTCCGTAAAAAAATTTCTCATAACTACTGGTTGCCAACGCATTCTACAATGTAGTCACAGACTTAAAAGTCTAAAGGTGTCAAATATTCTAATAATGCATCGCCATGTTTGTTCCATAATCAGTACAATTACATTATTGTAATAACATGTCGCATATCAAACTATTTGCCATTTCCAGTACAAAACACTTTTATCAAAGTCTAAGCATCTCTTTAGGCCTTCTAAAGACTGAAAAGTGCGATTAGTGAAAGAATAGAATAATATAAATAATTAATATATTTTTTAACCTCGTCTTCTTACGGCACTTTTGGTAACTACTAAAGATGTTTTCTGGCTGTGTTGGTACGGCCAAGGCCATTGAATCAGACGTAAATTATCACAGTACAAAACTATCATTTACTAAACTAATTTAACGTAAAAATATTGCTTTATTTCTATAATGTGAACAATTTGCACCAAAAGGTTCCTGTTTTTAAAATATATTGTTCAATAAACTGCTAAAATTTTTAGAAATAAGTATGTTCCTTTACAAAGAAAAAAAAAATTCTAAAATGCAAAACGTTAATGTTTAAATTAAATATGTCACGTTACGTGACGGTTCATGTTAACTTCTCCTTTCAGATACATAAATAATAGCTATACTAAAACCCCTGTTGAAGTTTCAGTAACAAGTCCTTTCCCGAAAATTTACTGTTTCAGAACCACGTTTAAAACAGAACACCGTATTGGCTCGTACGATGCACTGAGACAGTATGAAACGATGAACAATGAGACAGTGCTGACTGAAACAATCTCATTCAAATACTACTTGAAGCAACAAGTTTGCTGAAGCAAACGAAACAATACTGTTTCGAAACACCAGCCGGCACTGTTTCGAGACATCGATACACCGTGATGTATCGACACAGTGTTTCGAAACATACACACAACGGCCAACTCTACTTTGAATGAATAGCGACGTAGTATTTTACACCCTATGTAAATCGTTTTAATTTGGGCCCATCCTAAAGATAGGATCTGAGATAGCGCCACCAAAAGAAAGTACGTATTTTAGGTTCGCCGACCATGTAACAAAGGGTCGAGCGATAGGAACCATAACAGAAATTTATTAGTGAACTTCAAGAACGAAGAGGACGCCGAGATAAGCCGTTTTGGCCAGATAAGTGAAATACCAGAACTTTACCTTGTCACCCGAATTTCAGTATATTGTTGCAAGTTATTGTTTCTCAAACTATTTTCAATTAATTATGAGTGTTTTCGGGATGATTAAGTTGAACTTGTTGAGAAGTTAAATTATTTATTTTCTTAGTTTTGGACATTTCCGCCGGATAATTAGAAATCTGTACCCAGAGGTCTTGGGAGAATTAGTCTTTGTAATTGAGCAGCCGAGGAAATATTAATGACATATATTGAAACTTTTATTTGAACCATGAGGATATTTTTCAAGTATTTTGAGTGCTACTAATTATTTACAATTCGTTATTTTAACTTTGGATCACGAACTTTAAAGACTGTTAGATTTTAAGTGCTTTGTTTTAATTTTGGATTTCAGTCAGTTTCCTCATATGTTTGCAAACATTTTCTAAGAGTAAATTACATCATTTTGAACTCATAATTATGTTTTATTTGTTTTGTGTGTGGCATAGTAATGTGGATAATCAGGTGTCACCATCTACACACTTACACTAACTTGAATCTAAAACACCTTAATACTACTTATTGAAGTCTTCGAAGATCATAAATAATTAAAATATATTTAACGCCATATCACACTACAAACTCCTTTTTTAAAAACTTAGTTTTGGAAATACGTTCTCGCCTGCTTCAAGGAAGGAATAATTACATCTATATGTTGTAATGTGGTACATAAATGTAACGTTTGACATTTTTGTGAGACTTATTTACTTTTTACCTACATTCACTGTGAAATTTCAAGTACAGAAAATGTTAGAACGAATAATGACTTTGACTTTAGTTGGCAGATGTGCAGTTGATTACGTTTTTATATAGACTCTCGACATGATAGCAATGCAAATCGGTATATATGACAGCTTCTCGTTGACAACGAAGTCATAAGAGACCTATCCAGTGGCTTAGACAATCGGAAATTGAGTTTGTGTTCTCCAGAATGCGATTATATTTAGTTCCCACTGTACCACCACACTACCAGATTTCATGCATGATTATGGTAAGTTTTCACTTAAAGTTTATTTGACTTACACGTAAGCTTGCTCTTAATACTTACTGTATGCATTTGGCAAGCTTGCATTTCACTTGAATTTTACGTACGTACCTAGCAAGCTTGCTTACGTGACTTGCTGCAAGCAAGGTCCAGGTTTGTGGCAAGATTTCCTTTTATTTGCCTACTTTCCGAAGTAAAAAGTAGGTTTATAAGATCACTAGAGCCACGATTTTATGGCGAAAAGATTTTTGCAACATTTGGTTTCGATGCGTCATGTGCACAGCTGCAGCTCTGCTACATCGTCTGTGATTGGATGATTTTACTCTCACTGGCCTTGGCAAATTATAGACGTACGGAGTGACAATAATCTTATTCCGATTGGTGCAGTCAAATGAGAAACGTGTCTGAACAATGACACGCTGCCAATAACCTTGAAACAGAACTGCCGATGTGCACGTGAGTCACTGAAACAAAGTGGGGCAAAAATCTTTTCGCGACAAAATCGTGGCCCTAAAGATCACCTTTATATCTCTGTGTGTGTGTGTGTGTGTCTGAAAACTTTTGAACCAGTGGACCGAATTTCATCAAACTTTGTACACATATAGTACCTTGTAATCCGACTTGAATTCTTATATTTCGTTTACGCCATGTTCATATTTTCAAATTAGTGGCCATTTATATATTTTTATAATAGAAATACATATCTTAGGGTAAATTATTTTCAGAATTTTTTAAAATATTTCTTTATATTAGAAAGACATCTCAGAAAAATTTTTCCCCAATTTATTAAACTGGTTACTTCCATATTACTTAGATAGCTGACTTATATATCGTATGTATCGTGTATCACACACGTCTAAAGCAATATTTTAATTTAATAATTCTAGATTACGTAAACGATTTTAACTTTCAGGTTTAATTTGCTCTCTCTTTAATTAAGGAAATTAGTCTTATCAGTTATGCTGGTAACTTCTTGTTTTAGTTTGATTTACCAATATTGCTCGTGAGACTTTCTGTAAATGTTCATTGGCTTGTATGAGCTTGCTTTAACATGATTTTAGTGTACTTGTACATTACCAAGCACATAACAAAGTTAGTTCGTTTCATATGCTAGGTTTACAAAAATCTTTCGACATTATGTAACAAATTAGCCAAATTTCATTATTTTATTACTCACTGTTGTTTAGAAATTTGGAAAAAATCAGCATGTTATCAACAAAGTTCAACATCTAATAGAGAAATCTTACACAATCTATTTGCACGTGTTCACTATGATCTGTTCATCGGGTCACGGATTCAAATCCCGACATAATAAGAATATTTTCAGGTTTGTAATCGGATTTTCAAACTGTCGAATAGGTAATAACAAAGATGAAAAACTTGCCCACTAAACTTTGATGTAAATACCCATAGTTTTTATTTTAATGTGGAAGCTTGCGATGTCAGCTTGATGCAAGCTTGAAGGCTTGTTATGATAGATTGCAGAAAGCTTATTTCAAATTATAAATGCTGTTTTGACTTTTAAAGCAAACTTAAATTAAGCTTACAAACTGTATTAAACTGTTATAACTGTACAAATGTTCGCAGCAAGTTATTTTATAGACAACTAGTAAACTTCATGCCAAGCTTTTTTGGCTTACCAATTCAAGTTTGCTGAAGGCTAATTCATCTATTTCGGCAAGTTCGCTGCAAGATTGCATCAAGCTTCTGTGTTGAGGTGAAATGAATATCTGCATACTTATGTAGACAACTTCTGATCATTGGCTGATTGTTGATAAGTGTGGCCACGTGACTGGGTCCACATTTAATTGCTCTTTTATTGTTGGTTCATAATTTTATCAGATAGTGCTGTTTGTGTTCAAAACATACGTTAACCAGTTTTGATAGTTAGAGCCAGTGCTTTTTGGTGAAAAGAATTTTGCAAAACATGTTTCAATGCCTTACGTGCACATCTGGAGCTCTGCTTCGTGGTTATTGGCAGAATGTGCGTCGCTCATTTGACTGTGCCAATCAGAACAAGGTTAATACGACACCACAAGTTTACGATTTCAGGTATAACCCTAAGGCACTGAGAGTTAAAAACTTCCAATCATTGGACATAAAGCAAAGCTGCAGGTATCCACATAAAATACTGAAACAAACAGTTGAAAAATACTTGTCACCAAAAATCGTTGGCTCTGTTGATAATAAACGTAGATTTTATATAATATATATGTAGGGAACTGCGAAATCCACGTTATTATTTGGTGATAGACTAGACTGCACTGTTCTGTACATATCAGTGGTGACGAGTGTGTATGTGATGACTAGAGACGATGATTTATCGCGAAAATGTTTCGTGCCAACAAACCCTTGAAAACGCTGTAGTTAATTTCAACACACATTATTGGGTGATGCACCTCTGACACAACGTAGCTGTCTGCAGACCAACAACAGGCATCAAATATTAAAATAGTTGGATTCTTATTGGCTCAGTCAAATAGGGCAACAGCTCCACGTACAAGCGAAAGCCAGTAATTTTTTGGTACGCTGAACGTATGTTGGAAGCCAACAAACAGTCAAGTATTCCCGCAATATACCATCATCTCTAGTGATGATCAGAGATGATGGTATATCGCGAAAATGTTTTGTGTCAAGATAGCCTTGAAAACACTGACACAACGTAGCTGTCTGCAGACCAATACCAGGCATCCAATATTACAATATCGGGATTCTTATTGGCTCAGTCAAATAGGGCAACAGCTCCACGTACAAGCTAAAGTCAGTAATCTTCTGGTAAGCTGGACGTGTATTGAAATTCATCAAACAGTCAACTTTTCCCGCGATAAACCATCATCTATAGTGATGATAGTTACGTGTGTGGCCGCTTTTCAGCAGGTTGGTCACTCTATAACGGAGCTTTAAATTACTGGTCAGAAACATTGTCTGCTGGAGGCCACGACTTAGTCGACCAATAAGAGTGTTGAAAGAGCTATTACTAGTCTAGTCTACTGCCAAGAAATTACGCGAATTTCGAACGTTCCTATATATAAGTATTTCTGACTGTTTTTAATTTACTTTTTGGTGGTACACATTTGACCAATTAATGTGTTTGTTCTCTACAATGTAATTTTTAACGAAATGTTTCTGCAATTTATTAATTTTGAGGATCTGCATCGGCTTATAAAGAGTAATACAATTACTACGTACCACTAATTATTCCGGAAACAGTAATGTACATTGGTTTTAAATAGATATAGGGCAGGTCCAATGCAAACAAAAATTTTGAACTTATGTTATGCATCTACTAATAGTCACATTAGTGTCTTGACACCCAGTTTAACAAAATATACTTTGTCCAGAAATCTCAGTCATGTAACGTGTACCGTAAACAAAAATTTTCATCTTGCATCCATTAAGTCCCATGTTATCTTACATCCATTGAGTTTAGTTCTTCTTGTCAGTGTCTTCTGCACAAAGACCACCACACGTACCACAAGAATCATCACAACTTAAAGACTTTGCATTTAAGTTGCGGGATATTTATCATTTCATGGACATTAGCAACTATATTGTGATCTCAATGACTTATTTCTACGGCATACACACAGAAACTTACCTGAGTTGCACACTGCCCTGACGATACTTCTTCCTACATTAGCCGTAGTGGTTCTTGAAGTATTTCAGAAGTGTATGCTTCTTCCGCCTTCTTCCTCGCCAGTGTTATGTCAGCACAAACGAAAATTTACCCTGTTGCTGAGCCTTAAGGGTGTTCTAATGCGATAAAATCATTATTTTTATTTTTATGAAATAGTGTTAGTTATCCAGACGATACTTGTGAGTACAGTTTCCTCTCACAAAACAATTGTTGCTCTCTTAGTTTATTTTTTTATAACTGCGCGTCAAAGTCAAAATTTGCTTGCTACACTGCCATGCAAATAGTGAAAACGAATTGACCTACCAAAATTAAATAATTCACCGTGAGCTTACATCCCATGAGCTATGCATTAAAACATTAAAAACCCACAACGTAATATGTTAATTTTTTTACAAATTCATCGAAATAGAAAAAAATGGAAAATTCTAAACTTTTTTTAAATATAAAAAACGTTTCTTTTTTTACGTAGCCCAAGGCACGTTCTTTCACTGTGAATTTTTTCACTTACTTAATGAAGTCAACTGGTTTTCACAATTTGCATGACAGCATCATGCAAATTTTCACTTTTACGCATCGTTTCGAGAAAACGATGCGAGCTAAAATTGTTTTGTTAGAGGAAACTGCATACTCACAAGTATCGTCTACAAAACTAACACCACTTCGTACAAATATAATTTTACGATATTATCGCACTTGGTCACCTATAAGGCCGCTCCCTACCCCAGAGTCTTGGTGAGAATAAGGATAGATAGGAATTTACGTGATACATAATATTAAATTTGGCTTACTCCTCTATCACGGGATCGCGTTCCAGCTAAAACATTTTCTGCGTTAAGAAAAGGAAATATTGCAACAGGAATTAAACTGTGATGTATCGTCCCTTGGCAGGCAAAAGGGTCAACATCACATTTTACAAACTTTTGAGTAAAAAGAAAAATCTGTTAAGAAATTAAATTAAAAACAAATTGCAAAAACCGATATTTTATATTGTAATTTTAGAATTCCAGGCCACTATGCTGCATTTGGTTTCTCTCTAGCTTAAGGGTTAGTAAATTGGTTTATGAACTAACATTAAAACGTTAGCCCATTTGCCTGCTAAGGGACGATATATATATATATATATATATATATATATATATATATATATATATATATATATATATGTGTATGTATGTGTGTATATGTAGGTTTCTTCAAGTTTTTTTTTTGTTTAAAAGCACTTACATGCTTCATAGTTTTCAGGGCAGTGTTATGTGCATTATTTTTTTTTTTTTTAGCAAACTTTGCTATAAACGAACAAATCCATAACATTTTACCTATACTGAAAACGTAATTTGTCATGTTATTTTTCTGCATATTTTACGAGACGTACGTAATTATTTGTTCCCCTAAAAACGTTTGAACCCGTGGAATAAGTTCCAATCAAACTAAGCACACATTTAATACTAGGCAACCTGACTTAACGTTTGTGTATTTCTTTTATACGAAGCTAATATTTCAGAACGGTGACCAAGTTTAACATTTCACGATCACACCATACATCTAAGAAACAGTATTTTAGAATGTTATCAAACTTGGTGGGCATAAAGTACCTATATAGTCCATTCGCCGAGCTGTGAGAGTTGTAGTTTGTAAACAAGAGTGCGTGATGCTAGTATAAGTGGTAAGGGGTGTACAAGCTACTACCAGCGCGCGCTGCTGCAGTGTGACGAGAGTTAAATTGGTGACTGGTCAAGCGAGTGTTCGTATTGTTTTCTGATAGTGTTTTAATCAGACAGAAACGTCTGCTGTGAATGTGTTTCAGTGTTACAGTCGAACGTAAGTGAACACATGTACCCCCAACTAGGGTTGTTATGTACTGTTTATTCACTTGTTATACATACACTGCATGTTCGGTATAGTAATTAGATCTACAACACGTGCAACATGAGTGACATCAATTGCGTCTAAACTTCGCGTAACGTCTATTAAATTGTTATTGTGTAATTATCTTATGTGACTGTTTTGTTAAAAGTATGATGTAAATATCGTTAACGTGGAATGAATGTATTAAAATAAACTATTTTACGGGTTCCATAGCACTGTCAGTTACACAATACCGATGGTTTGATAGTAACGAGGGCTTTGATAATGTTAAAGAATGTTTATTACTTAATTACATCGACCAGTATCGTAGATATTATTGAGAATCGTTTGCACCAAACATCGGAAATGTCAATGTCCAGAATTATCAATATATCTAAATATGTAACAGCCCTACTGTCAACGATTTTTTACTTGCTCTGCCCCTTATCAGTCAACGAGAATATTATGTGTTTCATCAGTTGACGTACGTTTGTCGTTTCACGTGTTATTGTTAACGTTCATAAATAGTTGCAACATGTGTGTCAATATTAGTGTCAATTATTTTAGATTTCTTCCATAGCACAATGGTATAACATTGTCGTCTACGTGAGAAATAGGATTTTATGGCCGGATTTCTGCATTGTGTATCATGCTGGACGATGTCGCTGTTCAGTGAGATTTCTTGGGGTTCTTCATACCTAGCTCTCATAGGTTCCCACGACTTTGTGTTCGTACTCGCCTAAATACCACCAATTCGTGCATGGTATTCTACGCTCAACAACTGTCTGCCACCACACGTGACGAGCATCCCGGACACCCCTGATTACAAGCTGCAATTACGTGAACACTGCGTGTTTTCATTGACAGACCTTACCTTCGATCACGTGCATGTGCTTCGCGCACTCTCACTTGAACGCAAATAGACAGAAGTGTATTTAGCTCATTTTGTGTTCATATTTTAGAAATGGTGTTAATTTTGATATTTTTAGCATAGTATGACATATATTACTCCGATTTTCATCAAATTTGCTACACAAATACTACACACTAAGTTGACTTGATATTTGTGTATTTAGTTCATTTTATGTTCTTTTTTTACTGGCGGCCATTTTATAAATGTAGCGTAATATTGTAACTAGAGACGTAATTTTCCGAATTTATTTAAACGTATTTTACTTATTGATAAACTGACTCGACTTTTACGTATTTCGTTGATGCTGTTTTCGTATATTCATAGCGATGGCAGTTTTTATATGTCTAGCATAATATGACATATATGAGGAAATTATAATGAATTCTAAATTTGTACAAGTAGTTTACTTCTTGGTAAGCTGACTCCACCTTTATGTGGGGTTCTTTTCTCTTGAGTTAATATTTTCAAAACGGCAGCCGTTTTAACACTTTATGATAACAGCAGATTTCTAAGGACCCGAATTTTAGAATTTCTTCAAACTCGTCATACGCAAAATAACCAGTAATGTTACTTGACTTGTAGTTAGTTAATGCATGTTATGTTGATAATTTATAAACTGTCATTTTTTTTAACTTAAATTTTATATTTTTTTTTTGTTTATACCGTCTCCATATTTTCAAAATGGAGACTGTCTAAACGTATTTAGATCACACAAGATATCTAACTAACTATTTTGTAGAACAACTTCGTACCTGGTACACATATAGTACTTAGCAACGTGGCTTGAGTTTTAAGTTTTGTTCATCTACTGTTCGTATTTTCTAAATCGTAGCCATTGTAACGAGTATTTATTACGCGAGATGTATAAGGAATTATTTTTCAGAATACTATCAAACTCAGAATATATTCAAAATGTACTTAGAAAGTTACTTGGTGTATATGCATTTAGTTTATGTCGAGTTTATTATAATCGAAATGGAGACAATTGAAATTATTTTTTACTTAAAATGTCTGAATAAATATTTTTCAAAATTTTATCAAACTTGGTTCACGCAGTAAAGCGTCTTTTACGCATTTTGTTCATGCCGTATTCATTTTAAAATGACGGGTACTGAAAATTTTTTTATCGCACGTGATATACAAGATACAATTTTTCAGAATTTTATCTAACTCAGTACACATCAACTACTTGATACAGCGTCTTCACTTGTATGTATTTTATTCATGCCGTATTCAGTTTTTTTTAATGTTTGTCCTTTGAACTTTTTTTTTTTTGATCACATGGACTAGGTATCTGAGAACTATTATTCAAAGTTTCTTCCGACTTGGTAAAAATTTAGTACTAAGAAAGGTAAAGTGTTTAGTTCGTACATCCCAAAATTTAGAGGATTAATCAACATAAATACATATTTTTAATAGATGCATATCAAGAACTACAGGATCAATACAAAAAATAATAACTTTATACAATTTATTTTCAAACTTTGATTTATCTAGTTAATGTTGACGTAGGTCCACCGCGTTAGATGACAGCACGAGAGTAAATTAATATGCTTGTGCGTATTACTAGATGTACGAGAACGAATTTAACTTTTTTAGTTAATTTGCATCCACAATAAAAAAAGTACGCTTATCGGGTATGCTAGTAGCATCTTGTAATCATAAATATATTATCGCCTTTTCAGAGTCATCAGGTAATCGGTAATATTGGCGACTTACACCGAAAGTATTTGCATAATGTTAAAGCGCTATACTAACTGTTTTACTAATTACCATTAAAATATTTTTAAGATTTATAATTGGAAAACTGAATAAGTAGAATGAGACCCCACCTTAAACGCGTGATACTACGTATCTAGGTACTGTTATCAAGTATGTATATTAACCATCAGTATATTACATGTTACTAATAATAAGACGAAATTTATACTCCATATGAGATGTTTTCCAGCTCGTAGCAGGGAACGTAAATTTGTTAAGATTCTTAGAGTGGCCTTAAGGTGGGCAACGGCTTCCAAAGTTTCTGGTTTCATCTGTTCTCTACCGATTATAACCTTAAACGTTTGGATTAAAATATGTCGTAATTTAAAACACAGAAGATCACTACACATCGTTTAGTTACCTAAGTTAGGCTACTTAATGGTACGAAAGTTAAGTGTGCCATGAAAAATTAAAACAATGTGAGCGTGAAGTCGCCGACGAACTCCGTCAAGTTATTCCTTAAAAAATATATATAAGATTGAAATAAACGCACCACTTTACAATTCAGTAAATAATTTACCAGTCATAAGCAACCCGAAAACTTTAAAACCTTAAACTCAAAACCAAACGTGTACAAATAAAATCTTTACTAGAACTGCTTCGAGATCCTCGACTAAATTGAAAATCACTCCTTGAAGACAAACATATGTTCATTAAAGTATCAAGCGCAAGTAATTCGCAAAAATAACTTACTTGCACTATAATTAACCAAAATCAAAAGTGCGCATTCAGCACGGGATGAAGTTAATGGTTAAGGATCAGACATACTAAATATAATAAAATTTATTTTATTGATGATATAAAATACAAAATAAATTACGTGCACATGACAAGCCATATTTCGTCAGTTACTTATATTTATATTATTCATACAATAGAGGTGGTAGTTATGGTAATGTTACGGCTATAGGCTGTATTACCTTTTGCTCTGTTCATTATCTAGGATTCAAGACAGTCGACTGTGCAAGAGAACGTTTTTTGGGACAGGCTCTGTCCGACTACAACCCCCTCTCCCCGCGTATCTCTGTCAATGGCTTGTGCTGTTTGAGGGCACGCAAAAGAACAAAATAAGTAAATATTACGAGTGGTCCGAACATTTTGTGTGTGTCTAGAGTTTGAAGAAAGAGGTTTCTTTTTTCTTGCTGAGTAGTGTTATTTCCTTCAGTATCATATGTGTTTAACAAACCATTATGTTATTTACATTTGCTTGCTTATAATTATGTTAGCTATACTATTTCGCTGATGGTTTATATTTCAATATTTTATCAACTTTTCATACCTTACATAAATTGGTTTAATTCTCTTTACATATTGCACATACAGATCTAATGACTTAAACGTTTGTAGCCAATTGTTTTTAGGGGCATGATAGAGTCCAGTTCCTGTTCTTGTCTTCGGCTTGGTAAATTGTAACGTGTTGTATGGAAGTTATGTTAATGGACGACTTGAAAAGAGGCGGAGCTTCAGTCAGGTGTGGGAAACAATTCCTATCTCCATGGATACCGCAGCCAAACATAACCTTCATTTAGCTGTTTGGCGTCAAATGTCCCAGATGAGATGCACGTCAAGAAAATTGATTATTTGTTTGGAATTTGCCGTTTTTTCATGTAAACATTAATCTTATGTATTTGCGTATTTTAACCATGAAGTAGAAACTACTATTTTTTTACCCTTACGTGCAAATTTATTAAATGCGCAACATTTTTGCTTTCTGTAATTACCATCTAACAAATCAGCATGTTTGTTTCCCACAGTACTTTTCCCCTGCGGTGACGTCAGGGGGCGTGTACTTCAAGTCGTCCATTGAACTAACTAAGCGTAAGTTTGCTGTGTGTATGCATGTGTGTCACAGTTTCCGATTTGTTCCATTTTCGTGCATGAAGCTCTTGGATTCATTACTGCCGGCAGCTGGGATAGTGTCTCAGAGGCTTTATTTTTTATACGTTCTACTGAATTTGGTTAACTCCTGCAAATAGTGACTCCTACAATTACTGACGATGAAAGTGACGACTGTAAAAAGTGAATACTGACAACATAATTGAGAGTAATAGTGTACTTGATTAGTATTAACATAAAAGTTATGTTTTTCGGTCTGAACTGTATACATGGTTAAATAACAAGGAAATACTGAGTTGCTGTAGATAAATACAGTAATAGACACCTACTTCAGCGAGAAAAAAAAACTAATACTGCAAAGTGAATATTAAAATAGAATGATTTATTCAAGTTTTAAGATGAATACAAATTAAATGCCTGGTACACTGTTAGTAGGTATGCATAAGTTGTGTTTGGGTTGTATGGTTGATTGGTATGATACATTATATGGTGAATGTGATTAAATGTGGTGATTTGTTACTCTATGTAGTATGACTACCGCTCTCGGTGAGTGGAAAGCTTTAAACTAAAGTGTACGTTAGACTTCCGCCTTGAAATTTAAAATATAATTTGCTAGGTTCTGTCAGATTCAGATACATCCAGTATGCACATATTTTTATTTAAATTATCTAAAAATACGTTATCAGTAATTTGATTTGATAAAAAGATCCATTCACGTTCGGGAGAACCTGGGTTCAATTCAAGGGTGTGGTAATCCTGATTTTTGTTTTCGATGGTTTTCCAAAATCGCTTTAGGCAAATAGCAATGGTTGCTTAATGTAGACCATAACTGATTCCTCGCCCAATTCCTGTTCTTGTGTAAGGTTGTGTGTGACCAACTCTAATGGCCTCGCTGTAATTATTACGTAGAAGCTCAATAAAAACAAAAATAATAAATTATCAAAATATGTAATCAGTTATTTTACGCCTTAAAATAATTTCATTAAAAATTTTAAAAAAATATGTACAAGAAAAATTATAGCAATAAATAAAATACGTATAGCGAAAAAAAAAAATACTCATACTATTTGTTTGACGGGAAAAACTGTTGAAAAAAAACATGACAAATTATAAATGGTTTCTTGATGCGTACTTAATACAAAACCTAACGCGTTTGTAATAAGTTGAACGACAATTCTGGAAATCATTCTATCGACTGAATAACTCTGTAGGTCTACCTAATTAAATATTTGTCGTTTTGTAAATGTGTCATCGTAGTTTTTCCCCTTCGTTTTATGATAGTTGGAAGTAATTATGTTGAAAGAGACACTTCACTATATGCACGAAGTTATTAAAAATATATTAAACACACAGAAAAGTTCGCCCTAATGTAATACGACTTCAGCAAGGTTTAATGGAAAGGTGACTGAAGGTATTAATAACTCGTCAGGAAGACATGAAGTAATTATTGAGCAGCACCGGATTGAAAAGGTGGGGGGATACGGGAGATACCCAAGAAAATCTTCAGACAAATGGCATCGGCCGGCAAGATTTCCACAAGAGAAAATCAAGGTTCACTCGGATCGCCTCTGGAGGCTTTCAGTCATGGAATGAATGTGTTTTGGATATTCGCGAGTTTCAAAATAATAACACTATAGATAAGTTATTTAGGCTCCAAATAAATCTGCGAATCACTGCTATAAAGGTATTAAAATTCGTATCTATTACTTGAAAGTATTTCTGTTACACAGCTAGGCTGGTGTTCACGTGACGTATCTCAAAATAAGCGAACGGGTATTTTCATAACTCAGTGTATTTCTTGGAGATGTTTGTGAAGTTAGGACTGAGCTGTCGTTTTGCTTTGTGCAGTTGTAAATTTAAGAGAAATTAACTCAGTTATGTTCAGTTCTGAAAAGGTTGTCTTGGCTTGTTGCGTCTCTAACTCATAAATACAGTTTGATGAATACATAGGCAATAGGCTACCTAATTAGACATAATTTACCGTTTTGTTGGGTTTGTGTGTAACATTTCTGTGCGATAAAATAACTATTTTACTAATTACAATTATTTTAAAAAGGATAGTTAATTTAGTTAGCCAACAATCAGGCCATTGTGGCATTTAACATTATCTTCAAAATTTCACTACGTTGTATTCCAGAGGGATTTGTTGATATAGATGCACAACTTCGTAATAGAAACACTTTTAAATTTTTCGATTTGCGAACAATAAAAATAAGTACAGATAAATTCCAATCAAAAGTAAAACTAAATCACTGTGTTCAGATGTTTTAATACACCATTTGTACAAATTATCTTACAAATTTACTTTCAGCATAAACTATTACCTCAAGTAAAATATAATGTTTTTAATTTGGCGTCACAAGTGTCAGCAAATAACACTAAAAATCAATATTATTTAATTGCAGGAGCGTGTGTTATTTCAACAGTGCTTTTTCTGAAACTTTACACATTTTATGTTTACAACTATAAACATATAAATGTAATATTTCAATACTTAATGTACATAAAATATTGTAGTAAATTATAATTAAAAATTGCACTGTATGTACCAAACAATTGCACAATAAATTCAATTGTTTTTCTTATTGATTTATATAAATTTTTAAATTATTTGAGCTTAGGAATGCGCAACACTTTCCAAACATAATACATTGTAGTTAATTATAACTAGAGATGATGGTATATCGCGAAAATGTTTTGTGCCAACATAGCCTTGAAAACACTGTAGTTTCTTGTGACATGATTTTTGGGTTATATACGTATGACACAACGTAGCTGTCTGAAGACAAATAACAAGCATAAAATATTACAATAGCAGGATTCTTATTGGCTCAGTCAAATAGGGTAACAGCTCTACGTACGAGGGAAAGCTAGCAATATTTTCATATGCTAAACGTACGTTGGAACTTAGCAATTAGTCAAATTTTCCAGCAATAATCCATCGTCTCTAATTCCCATGCCATTTCTTTATTCCACTTAACACTTCAGTTTAAAATAAATTAAATAAAAAACACGCCTAACAAGAAAAACGAATATATCTATACAAAATAATATATATATTTACAAACCTCAAATTTACATGGAAATATACACGCCCTGAAAACCAAAATAGCAATTGCGTTCACTCCTTAGACATTCAAAATAAATAATTTAACTCACAATTAATAAGAACTCTTTGAGTGAAAATTTTTAAAGGGCACACTCTTCATCGAGAAAAATATTACAGGCATGTTGCAAACACATTTTACAAAGCATAGACATAAGTCTAGTGTCTACATTATTTACAAAGCACCAAATAAAGATAAAACTCTGTACATACAGACACCAAATATACCATACTCATCACTATGATATTTAACAGAGAGATCCAGGTGAGGAACGAAAACCTTCTCGTACATACCGTATATTTAACAAACGACACTTAAAAGGGAGCGTCTATGCGCTTTTCGTGGGTACACTGCTGTCTCTTAACAGCCGGTCCATCTTTCTGACCGTCTTGTGGTTGTCGAAAAGCTTCGAGAATGGATGCTGTATTTACAACTTAATCACAACACGTAACACTACAGTCAAACAAATCGACTCCTCTCAGCTGCCTTCACACCACTACGGCCCAAGAAATTACTACACCACCGTGTTTACATCTCATCGTCTCTATAACACACGCACTTTATGGAATTTCAAGAAATTCGGGTAGAGCTCAGTTGACATATTACATTAACCATTTGACTGGCGCCAACGATGAGATTTATTTAAAGTAGCGTAAGTATGTTGATGAGGATTTCAACGAAAACGCGAGCACATGTGCTATGCCGAAAATAGGGAAGTTCCGTCTCAAAGAATGAATCATAACTTGAATAAAATATTTCCATCAGCTTTGTTTTTGCGTATATAGGTATATATAGTAATCCCAAATAGAGAAGATGTTGGTCATCTAGGTGTGTTGTAAATGTTTCCAGTATGTAGTATTTTTTATGAAATATTAATTTTTCTTTTATCAATTTTTTTTTTAAAATCGATAGCCATCCCAAATTATATACATGTTTTCTTTTGTCTCGAAAAAAAGTAGGCTTCATAGTAAAAACAGTTTTCAAAGCATATAGCCTATGTCTACAGAGATGGTTGCACAATATCTGCTCCCCTTAAGGACTTAAAAATAATATTCGACAAACAGCGTGAGCATGAATCCGTGTCTTTAAGGACCTCGACTACCTGAGAGCTGCGGCATGGGTAAGGATGATGATAAACATCTTAACTATATTCGAAGGAGCTCAGACATTTTAAATGATATTGCTTTAAGACAAACACGATTATCTGCATTCGGATGACTAGAATATTGCTACATGAATAAAATTTTAGGGAAAAACTTTGTTAGTGTGACGTTTTCGAGTGCTTTTTTAAAATTAAAACTTTCTTATTGGGTTTTAGTTTTAAGGGAGATACAAAAACGCACTATAAAGTCCTATAGCAATGTGGGCATCTCCTAGATGAACAAAAAAGTCATTGGTGGCATACATGTTTGTTCGACAGGTACTGTGGCCCGCATATCTTTATATCACATATAAGTCCCTGTTCTTGGTGACGCCTGTGCTCTGAGGTAGGCGGCGCCATTTCCAACAATCGAGGTTAGGTTTCGCGTTCGGCTCGTGTCTCGACTCCCTCTCGAGATTGCCATCGATGGTCGATATTTTTGAAGGTTGAAAGATATACATACGAGATTTTAGCATCGATGTTTGTTGGTCGATGTTAATTGACTATCGATGTATTCGTGTCATATCAATGTATAATTTCCCACCACATCGACGGCGCTTCAATTAAGACAGCAAAATATCTCTCGAACACATTTGGTTTCCACTGTCCATGAAATTCAATGACATCCATGCTTGCTGGTTGGATTAATCGTTAGTGAGACCTACTTCTGTAACTAAAATAGAATATGTGGTACACATATTCATTACAGCATACTTGTTAATTGAATTGTTTGTAAGATCTACTTGTACATGTGTACTGTATAAAGAATATCGAGTATTTTATCACAGTTATTTGTAAAATTTTAAGGAATAATTGCACACTTTATTAACTGTGGTAGAAGGTAGAACCTAATTATCGGCATTACCGTTTGATAATTACTTGTAAAGTTTTACAAACCTTCTGTCGGTAAGTCTTATTTTTGTTATTGAAATAATTTACTTAGATAGGTAACAGATTATGATCTGTAGTCTTTGATAAAGCATGTACGACCATTCTCCAATACAAAATAAAGCATGAACGTCGCCGGCAGCATACATTTGCTGAAACACCGATTGTTTAAGGTTGATAGTTTGTAGTCAATTACATTTTTCTATCGATGTGACATAGATGCCAAACATCGATGGCGTAGCGTCGATGTCCCACCCTTAGGGCCATGAACGTTTGACGAAAATAATTTTGCCCAAGTTTGTTTCAGTTCCTTGCGCGCACATCTTCAGTCTTGATTCATGGTTATTGGTACTGCGTCTTTGTGAAGCGACTTCTCTCATTACACTGCGCCAATCACAATAAGTTTACTGCAACACCATTCGCCTGTGATTTGCGGGTGGAAGTTAAGACACGTGAGAGTTAAAACATCCAATCACTAGTTATGAAGCAGAACTGCAGATGTGCACGAAAGGCACTGAAACGAACTGGGGCAAAAATTCTTTTCGCGAGACCTTCACGGCCATACCTATCTTACTCCCTCCCTGGCATGCTAGTGGTGATAGAGGCGGCTGAGGAGCGTCGCTTGCAGAAGTCCCAGCACGCACAGTGTTAAACCATCTGCAGGCCCTTGGTGATGGACTCGACGTGTTCCTTGGCCTTGAGGCGCAGCGCGGCGATGGAGTTGGTGCGCGGATCGGCAGCCGGCTTGCCACCAGGGGAGCCGGCGGCGGCGGTGGCGCGGGTGTCTGCCACGATGGGCGGTGTCAGGTAGGAAGGGTAACCGGTCTGCGGGTGCGACAAGAAGCCAGGCAGCGCGCTCAGCAAAGGGGGAGCTAGCCATGGGTCGACAGGTAGCGCCAGGCTGGAGCCGCCGGCTCGGCCAAGCTGGCCGGCTGCGTGGTACTCGTTCAAGCCCAGCCGAGCCGCCTCCATCTTCTCCTGCCGCCGCCACTTGGCGCGCCGATTCTGGAACCACACCTGCCAACACACACACACACACACAAGCTCAGACACAGGCACGCAGCCATTAAGTGAGTTCATAAGTGCACTGGTACATGGAAAACATAAAAATTGTTCATAAGGCCATGCTCCATTGTTTCTACTCGTTTCGCGATAGTAATTTTTTAAATCCTAGACGAGAGCAGATTCAAAGAAACTACATGTTGATTAATTATTCTTTCAAGACAGTAGATATTATGGTTTTAGGTAATTATGTAATCAACAAAAACTTTTTAAATTGACTTAATGGTCGAAACCGTATAACTCTTGTCTTGAAAAATTTATCTATCACAGGAAAAATCATTTTAAACAAAACTACAATACAAATTCGTGACATTTGCTCTAGTTTAAGAGTAAAATAATAATTATCGACACTAGCAACAAGGGAGCATGGTCTTAAGGTCTATCAGTACCCGTCATTTCGGAATAATGGAACTCCTGCTCTTAATTCGGTCTGTATATTTTCTATTATGTTTAACACATAGACAATACACATGACATAGCTCGTACATTGTTTACAATTGGTATTTCTGCACTACTTATGATTGTACTACATTTGTGACCATCCACAGAAAAATTATTCCTTGTTCCGGAAGGTTACTAATCAAAATTAAGAATTGTAGTTAAGATGTAACAGTTTGATAATGCTTAAGAAACTAATGCCTGTGCCTTGCTAGGGGGAAAATGCACACACACATAAATATATATGTATATATACTGTCAGTCTCCCGCGGCTTTGCTCCGAGTATTATTAGTAACTGATAATATTACTTTAATTGAAAAACCTCTTTGTGCACAAGATTGGTACGTCAGTCATCAAGTGTTAGAATTGTCCAAGCGGCTAGTTGAAGCTCCATATATGGAAACTCTCATATTGATGTGACTTCTTTAGGATGCAGGCAAATTTATGTATTCGTTTTTTTTTTTTTTTTTTTAGTTCTTTCTCGCATATTTACATAAGTTTAGTTAGTTAAACACAATTATATGTTACTGTGTTACAAAATTATGTTTCCGTTAACTGAACAGACATTTCCGTAAAATTGTCCGTAAATTCACGGAAATTTTTAACAGTGTAGTTTCTAGAATTCTAGCGTGTGCCTGAAAGAAAACGCGAATTTTTCAGGTTTCTAACCATAAGACAAACTGGTATTTACAACCTTTGATAAAATGGGGGCAATGATTTCAGCACATTATTTAATTATAAAGTTTGGGATTCCATCTGGTCCCGAAGATTTACTAGAGATAAGTTTCTAGTAGGCTAAGCTCTCATTAATGAAAGGAATCGATAAATTATTATTAAATTGACAATAAGTTAATATGTTGATCAAGGTTATAGGTTCTTCCTCAAATTTCTGCAAAATGATGTCCAAAACATCAAGAAGCAAATTAATTTTATCAGTTCTAATTTTACTTTTTACAATTTTTTGTTGGGCTGGGAAATCTGAGAGATCACGTTCTATCTTATGATTTTTGTATCTTCTAAGGGCCGGTTTCACAAACGAAGTTTAACTTCGCCACAAAGCTAGATTAATAAATCTCGATGAAGAGTTAAGTAGTTATACTTAGGTGCACGACGGGTTGTATGAGCAGATTTGCCTTAATTGTGTCGGAAATACCCTAACAGTTGTCGGAGATTGCCGAATGCGTGTTTGTTTATTAAATTATTTCATTTGGAAACTTTGTTACAAAATTCTTGAGGGGAGGAGGAAGTTTTTGCGTCATACTATCTAGGGGGGCTAGGCACCTCTGTGTGACTTTGGAAAAAAAACCAGAAAGAAAGACCAGGGGAATACGGTCCAGCATATATAATTTACATTATTTTATTGCCCTATAACGTTTATCT
The DNA here is from genome assembly GCA_003012365.1 of Medauroidea extradentata. NCBI lineage: Eukaryota > Metazoa > Arthropoda > Insecta > Phasmatodea > Phasmatidae > Medauroidea > Medauroidea extradentata. Next base: position 26,573 of record PNEQ01039060.1, on the reverse strand, counting down.
ACACACAATCGTTGAATTATTTTCTTGTCGGTATAATTTTGTTAACCTGAAAATACCAGACGTGAAACATAACTTCATATGTATCAAGTATTGAGTGTGTTGAAAACTGTGTCGTGCAATGAGAAATTTTAGCAAATACACTTAAAAATAAATTAAAAAAAATATTTTAGCCCCTACTTATCTGAAGGAAATTCCAGACGATGTTTAATAAGTTCTAAAGTGAATGGACCAATAGTTTTGACAAGCGGAAAATAATGTATTCGGAAGTCTGTGTCATCATATTCGTCGAAATAATTATTTATTTCTAGAATTTGACGAGGTCGATACACAGGAGTAAAGTTTTCATCGTCTGTATTGTCTTCAAATACCAAATTATACAGTGCTCGAACCATTTTATGTTGAACTTAAGCGAGATTAGTGAAGTTACCACGCCAAAATCAAGCAGTTAAAATTTAATCTCGCTTAAGACGAGAAAATCGAGTTTAACTGCTTGGTGAAACCCGAAACATGTATATAATCGAGGTTAAGTGCCAATTCATCGAGATTAAATCACTTAAACTTAGCTGGTGAAACCGGCATTAAATAAACTATATTTTTATATGACTGATTAATACAGAGGGTAACCAAATGGAGCAAATACAATATAATAATAATAATAATAATAATAATAATAATAATAATAATATTCACATTAAAGTGTACGCTAAACTCGATCTCAGTAACAAGCCAGTACCAAACAATTTTATGCTATTTCGATAGTAAATTATTTTTATTCGCTGGAACAGCGGACGGAAAAAAATATTTTGTGGTGGGCACAAAATATTTCGTTGGTATTCACCGTGCAAAATAATTTTTTACCGACCACAAAAAATGTGTGTGGTCGCCACAAAATTTTATTGTCACCACTAAATAATTTAGTATTCGCCACAAAAATTATTTTGCAGGGAATATTTTTCTTTCAGTGCGGTACTGAATTTTTAGTGTAATTATGTAAGCTACGCTCACCGCACTGCTAAGGAATTATACGGACTATACGAAAGACCCAGGCATTTAAAAGGGAAGCTAGATTCGTTTTAATGCACAATTGCGATTACGATATTATCTTTGATTTATCTTTGATTAGGATACGATATTAGAAAAATAAAACACAACTTTCGTATCGTAGATCTAACGAGTCAGTGAAATTGACAGTTTTGTCAAACACCTTAACTTATGTGCTCAAGTTATCTGTCTCTATGCTTTATTTATAAAATAACAAGCAATGCATTACTGGTCACAACTAAATATTATCATCCTATTTTATAGTGTTGCTTTCAGTGAGGATTTTAATTTGCCTTTTTCAATGAATCTAAGGAAAGTCTTTGAAACTCGTTTTGATTAAAGTCCATGTTGACTTTGCAAATACTGGTTGCTTCGATATATGAAAGATGATATGCGAGTCGTTACACATTTGAGCAGAAATGCTTATCTGATTATATCTGAAAGCAATTCAACAAACTGAAATCACTCCCAAACAACGCGTGTAATTACGGGCTAATATGGAAGTTCAAAGACCAGGCCAGGCATCTACTGAAGCGTTTGTTGCCGGGAGCTATATTAAGGCTAGGGGTAATGGAAATGAAGCTTCATTGGACTGTCGCTAGAGGGCAACACGGTCCACTGGAGCTCTTTTAAGGGAGGGGAGAGAGACAAAGAGAGTTACAGAGTGACAATTTTGGAAACCGGAGAGGAAACATTGCAAACTAAGGAGGTTATTGGCAAGATTTTACGTTTATAAACATTAAACATATGTACTCTTATACGCATAAACTATGGGAAGGTTGCAAACAAAGGTGTTACTGGCTATTTTTTACGTTTACAAAATATATTCCCAATGCACAAAGTGTAGGGTAACCAGCTCACTGAAATGTATGAGCAGTAGTACCTTATTCAATTGCTATCATATAGCCTGTTTAATATTGTGCTGTTGTAGTTCATTATTTCTCAGCACCACTTATTTCGGGTTTACTATTGTGTCACATTATATTTTTAACCTTTTCTTTGAAAATGATAATAAAAGTTTCTTTGTAGACAGATAATATATTTTTGAACAAAAAGCTTGTGTTAAAACTACCGAAATCATCTTCATCATAAAAATTTCAGCTTAACTTGGCCTATCTTAATGCTAACATAATTTTTGTTACGTTTAAACAACAATTTTCTTTGCGGTAAAGTTACATTGCTATGGTTCATTTTCCGCTACTAGTTCCATTCTAATTTATATATATATATATATATATATATATATATATATATATATATATATATATATATATATA
>PNEQ01039060.1:10117-24155 GCA_003012365.1 Medauroidea extradentata | reverse complement strand
TGAAAAGGGGTGAAATGTGTTTCCGAAGAAACGTCGATAGAGCTCGAACCCGACGTCTATCATCGTGATTTTTACTTTTATAAGACACTCATAAAAATGCATTTTGGCAAATTTAAGGATTTTTCGAAATTAAACATTTAAGGGGGTGAAAAACCTTAAATATGTTTCCGATTAAGTATCGATATCTATCGAATGCTTTGGGATAAAGGGTTGGTTATCACTTCAAAATGTTGCTTACGTAAATACCCAAAAAGTGGTATTAAAATTTTTTGAAATTCGACCACCATGCAGTAAAAAGTGGCAAAATGTGTTTTTCATGAATCGTCTATATATTTGAAACACGATTGGCTATCGTCATGATTTTTATTTTAATTGGTTACTTATACAAATGTGTATGACAGGACTCCAAGACGTTTCGAAATTATTTAATTAAGGTGGTGAAAATACGTTAAATGTGTTTTCGATTATCCCTCCATATCTGTCGAACTAATTGATGTAGCGAATTGCTTTTGCTTTAAATTGGTGATTTTGTAAATATCCTAAGTACCATTAAAATATATTTTCGGAATTCGGCCCTAAACTGGTTAAAAAAGGGGTAAAGTTTTTTTTTTCGACTCACAATCGATATATATCGATCCCATTGATATTTATAAAGCAACGTGATTTTTGTTTAAGATTGGTGCTTACTCAAATACCTGAAAAGAAATTTCAGGAATTTTCGTAATTTGCCACCTCAGGATGTGAAAAGGCGTGAAAAGTGGTGAAAAGTGTTTTCAATTAATTGTCTATATATCTTGAACCCAGCGGGCTAATGTTGTGTTTTTTGCGTCTACGAGATACCAATAAAGTATTATAAAACTTGATTCAAGGGTTTTTCGAAATTTACTCTCTTAGGTGGTGAAAAGACCTGGAATGTGTTTTAGATAAATCCTCGATATCTATCGATCCCGTCGAGATATACAATTAACTTTTGCTTCAGGATGATGATTACAGAAATTATTGCAAAACTGTTTTAAGATTTTTCGAAATTCGATTTCTGAGTACTGTGCAGGAGTGACACGTGTTTTTTCAGTGAATGATCGATTTTGATTCGACTGAACGGGCTAGCTATGTGATTTACACTTTAATTGGATACTTATACAAACGTCTAAGATGTGAATTAAAAATATTTCGAAATTTGACACCCAAAAGGGTGAAAAAGCACAAAATTTGTTTTTCATCTGCCCATGATATCTATCTAACCAGCATATATATATCGATGTGTTGTTCGCGTCAGAGTGATGCTTACGTAAGTATTTAAAAATTATTTGTAAGTTTTTCTACTTTACAAGATAACTTGATTATTAAGAATAAAACTTAGTTCGTAAACTTTTAAGGCAGACATTCCGAAAATGAGTACGACCAGCGAGAACTAAATTATACTGGAGTTTCACTCTGCAGTAATCTATCGAGGCGTGGTGTTGTAAAACCTCTATGAGCCCAGCACATGAATATTTTATTTTTTAAATTAAATTTGTTTTCGTGAATGATTTCGGTGTTACGTGACGCAGTTGTTTGTAGCTCAGGGCTACATTCCGGGAGGTTCTGGTCTCGAATTTCGTTAAAAGCTGCGTACGAACGTTCAATTCTGACACACAAAAACTGCAAGGCATATCGAATTAGTGCAATTTGCATGTAGTCGTTTAAAAGGGGTAAAATTGATTGTACAGTTCACTATCCATTTAGGTTCCTCAACAACACCAGCTCATATATTATTTCATCTCACAAATCTCAAGGTTGGGGCACCAAATACTTTTCCGCGATACCTTTTCCCATCAAAACGTTTCTAATGGCATTAAACGTCAAGTGAATATTTTGAAAATATATAATTAAGGGTACCGTCCCCAATGGTTGTGCACAGGGTAATTCGGACGTTTTTCATTCGGTTAACCTCTTACATTTAAGAGTCTATAACTACCCCACAACGTCAAATAGGCAGGACTATAAATAAGGCCCAGGCGAAGTCGCTGTTAGTGGCAGGGACAAACTTAAGACTGCTTTACGCGTGGACAGCTATAACTACTTATCCTGCTGCAGAGTTAGCTCAACTAGCAGCTTTGTTATTCTAACACTTTATGACAAGTGCCAATCTGGTGTACAAAGAGTTTTTTTCAATTAAAGTAAATATTATCAGTTATCAATTATACTCGCGAGCAAAGCCGCAGGGGACTGCTAGTCTTAATATATAAAATGAAGTGTCCTGACTGACACACTCACTCACTCATCAACGCACAGCCCAAACCGCTGGACCTAGAACCAAGAACATTTTGAGGGAAGCTTCCCCTTGCCTTTTCGAAATTCGATAGTTACGGGGGGGGGGGGTGCAAGGCGTGAATTGTGTATTCAAAGAATCCATGATATATCATTAACCGGGAAAACTTTAATAAATTTTTAATTTCAAAATATTGTCCAAACAAATGCATATTTGTGAATTTTTCGATTTTGCGAATTTCGAAAATTAAGGTGTGAGAAGCCGTAAAATTTGTTTTTAATTAATCAGTGATTTCTCCTAAACCATTTCAGATAGTGAGGTGATTTTTATCGTAAAAAGATGCTAAAATAAATACATAAAAAGTATTTTTAGGAGTTTTCGAAATTCGTCCTTGAAAGCTCTTAAAAAAATAATAAAACGCGTTTTTAATTAAACCCACTTATCTCCTAAACCAGTAGAAATATTGAAATGGCATTTGCTTTAAAATAAATCTTACGTAAATATCAAAAAAGCAATTTCAGGATTTTTCGAATTTCGTCCTTGAAATCTGTTAAAAAAATAAAATGTGATTTCAAATAATTATCTGTACCGCTTATACCCGTTGAGATATCGAGATGATTTTTTGATAAGAATGAAGGTTATGTAAATATCTACAAAAAAATTCAAGATTTTATGAAATTCGAAATTTAAGGATGTGAAAAGCAGTAAAATGTTGCAGTGTCCCGAAAAAAGAGAATGATCATGGAGAAATAATTCAACAGTTGTTTCTATTTGTCAACCTGCTCATAAAGAAAACCGTTTTTGGACTGTAGCATATAGGGCCTACATACGAAAGAATTATCACGACCTGCCTTTAAGCATTCACTCAGGCATTGTATAAAGTTTTTGGTGTGGGAGAGGTGGGGTTACGGGTTCGCATCATGTGCAAGATTTTGTGATGGGAATTACTATGACATTATGCGAGCATATTGCGCGCGCTCTTTACACTGAGCTAAGACAATTTATATAGTTCACTGTTATTGAGTACGCTAGCTGTTAAATGCCTTCATCACATATTTTATCCAGAGTTACTGTTTGCATTACATAATTTCACGCGGGCAAAGCCGCAGCCGGACAGCTATTTTATAGAGAAGAAAAGATGAATTAAAAACAAAGATGTTCTGTAACTTAAGTACGCTCAGCGAAGTGGACTGGATAAAGCTGTTTGTATTTGTTGTTTTAAAGATATACAGACAATATAGTAATACCATCAATTAATACGTAATTAAAAGTTAGTTACTCTTTTCTATAGTACACGCGGGCGAAGCCGCAAAGGGACAACTAGTTCACTTTATATAACAACATGGCTTTTCAGGCTAACAGCCGTTGCTTCAGCTGAACTAAAACTACACCACACGTTTTTCTTAATAACCTCAAACTATACTATATAAGCCTTCATTAGAGTCTTTTGTTTGAGTATTATGTTTAGACTTTATTAATTTGCGCGTTTGATTCAATACATGCTTACTAACCAAAACTTCATTAATAAGTAAAAGTCGATAGTTTTTGTAATAAGTCAATTTTTATTAGCTTATTATTAGTTTAAAACGTTTGAAACAGCTGTACACTTGTAGGATAGCTAAAATAATTAAACTGTACGGTGGTGACTCTGTCACGGAAAAAAATGTCACCGTATTTGTTACAAAATTTGAGAAATGAAAATTAAGAATAATACGTAGGCTACATAAAAAATAGCATATGCAGCGCTTTTGGACAAAAAATAAACACAAACGAAACTTTATACACATTATATATTCTATTTTATCTTCCGTTGCCAAAACCTATCAATTTTATTTTTATTTCCAATCCTCGTCTCTCTCACTTCTTAAGAACCCTAAAGAAGAATAGTAAACATGTTACCAATATAAAATTCCCTTCACCTTTACCCATGCCGTTCTTGCTTGGCAGTCACCCCTTACGTACCATCCCTTCGAGCTTTCCTTAAAAAAGCAGAAAATTTCAGTCTCGTTTCAATTTTCTTTAATCTCCTCGCTGTAAACCCTGCCCTCTGGCAGCCTTTTAAAAACATAAACTTGTACGAAAATGAGTTTCATATGAGGATTGACGAAGATTTAATAAAGCCGCCCTGCGATTTTTTTCTCTACACGCTCTTTTTTTCCTTCTAACATTCTTCTTTTTTTCTTTCGCGTACTTCCTCTTCCATTTTTCTCGTCACTTCTCCCCCCAGAAAATTCAGTTAACTTGCAAAAATGTGCGCTTGCATAAAAGAACGGCTTCGCGGCGACGCAGGGGTGAGGAAATCTTGCAACCATGCTATTACCGCGAGCAGGCATAAAAGCCGGCATGATTGCCTCAGAAAACAACGTTTCCTGCATATTATATCTTTATAATGTTCCATCAACGACGGCAACGGGGAAAAAAATGAAACAGGGCATAATGAGGCAGAAAATGCTGGGGATTAAACATGGAAAACGGGCAAGGGAGAACAAAAATTGAATTTAAGGGCGTAGGAAGGTGGACAGGGAATCCGTGGAAGTTGGGGACGGGATGGAGAGTGGAGAAGGAACACGAGATTTATTAATAAGTTTGCGACGGCAAAGAAAGCACTCAAATTAAAAAGTTGAGAAATTGTCTTTCTCCAAACTTAATTAACATTAAACTTTGCCTTTGAGCTCATTAGCGCCCTCTTTTTTAGCTTTTAATTTTTTTATATCGTCAGTTTCTCTTCCAATTTAGTCTGCATTGCAGGAGAGGTATAAGTAAACTCCCCCCTCCCTCCCCCTCCTATTACGTCCGTAGAGCCAGGAAAAACTTTGCTCCATGCCTTCTCGAATGTAATTCGCTAGACGGCGACTGTCTGCGTAATTTTAATTGGAAATAAAATCTGAGCTGCACACACCCCTTTCCAAAGTCCTGCGTTATTATGAGCTGTTAAAAGGACAAAAGAAATTTTCTACCGCTCGTTAACAATATAATATATAAGCAAGGTGACATGACAACACAGACATTGTTTCGCATTTTGTTCAATAAAGTGTTTGCATTTCACGGAAAGTCGCAGCGTTTATTTTATAACCAGTTTGATTGTTGATTGATTTTTATAAACATGTGTATTTCAATTATATACCTATGCACAACCAAATAAATATTTAGAAACCTCTTATTTCGCAATGAATTTGTTTATTGCATAGTTTAATTCTTCGTACTTATCCTGAAATCTTACGAATTTTTCACACAAATATTTAATTATGTACTAATTAACTAACCATTTAATAACACGTCATTTTTTTAATGTATCATATATCTTAAAAATGTATTTTTCTCTCTACGCTTTAAAACGTTCAGCTAAAAGCCCCTTACGTCTAAGGGAAACAAAATGCACAATATTATGAACATTGTTAAGAAAAAATGATATGTGACATTATGATATGTGACGTGATATGTAACATTTCCTGGCGTTAATGTAATAAATTAACTTTTATTTTGTTTGTAAATATTTCATACACGTCCGAGATTCGAGCCCACTACCATAGTTACAACCGAGATCAAAGCACCTATGTTACAGCCTTCACTACCAACTAACTAAAGAAAGTGTGGCAATAGTCTACATATAACCGGCCACACTGCCCATATTTCTCTTTTCATTGCCGTCTCCCCGAAAGGTAGTTAAGCTTAGGATTGCACTTTCGTCTTTGTGTAAGTGGTTGTGTATTTATGTGTGCTGTGTTTGTGTGCGTGTATTATTAAAACTTTTGAATGCATTCCTTTAATATCGGTACACATAGTATTTGGAAAATCACATTTCGTATTTTCAGTTTTCAACCACATCAGGCACATTTATTTACGTATATGTCTGCCACTTAAAATTCTAGAGAACTATGTCACATTTTGCCCTTGCGGACCCAATTGACCGAAAAAAACATATCTTAAAATTTTGAAAGTCCATCATTTTGTCCTTTAGTAGAGTGCGGTGTATCGTTGTAAGGCCGCAATTTTTGAAAGGTAGAACAACATCAGCAAATATAGTTTTGTACGTCATATTTATAGAAATACAGAACCAGCTCAAATAAAATTTCCTACAGTTATAGTAAATTTAATATTTGATTTTCTGCATAATATTGTGTCTTGAATTCACATGAGATGTTAAAATTATTTTATAATTTCAAATATATATATTGTTTACAAGAGTACGTAATGAATACAGCAGACACACACAAACATATATACACGCGCACACACACATACACACACACACACTCAAAAACACATGTTTGTAAATCTAATGCTTAAAATCTGAACATAATTTCTTCATACCAATCGCAATACATATATTTAGTTGTGTTAGAAGTTGCAACGAACGCCTAGAACGGAATTCGGTACGAAAAAACATGCCTGTTCGACACGTTGCATAGCACCTAGGCGCATGTAAGTAGGCCTAAACACTATCGAAAGCATCATAAATGGTTGAATACACTGTTTGTTCTATCTAATCTTTGTAAGTCACAACTTTGGGTACAATTAAGTGAATGTAATTTAAAAATTAAATTACTTTAAAAAATAAAACACTCATATTAATTTCAAAACCTATTATTTTTTGTTTCTACATTCAACTCGTTACTTCTTACGTTTACGAAATTACAACTTGTGTTGTACTCTTAAGAATGAAGAGCAATGTAAAGAATATCCACCAACAGATCTCGAAGTTTTAATAAATAAGAACATAGTTTACTCGAGTTAATGCGCAAAGGCACACGGCAATATTTGACTAGGAGTTTTCAGAAATTCAATTTAAAGGACAATAATTGTTTCGTGTATGCCGCAGCGTAATTAAATCACTGTCAAATTTCCAACGAACGCACCACGACCTCGAAACGGGAGGGAAACCACGCATGAAAAAAGAACGTTATTGTGTCAAACGGCAAAGAGTAAATGGGAAAATTGATTTTTAGGGAGGGGGGAAATCACTGAGGTGATTAAATTAGTGGCAGCGCAACATGTGAAGCATAACGCAGATGTGACGAAATTGCATTATTGTAGGAACGCCCGCTCTCCCTGTAAGTACGTTCAATATGGCTGAGCTGAGGGATGTAAAAGGACGGAGTATTTTATAACTTGGAGGGTAGCTTTTATGAGAGCGTGCGTTGAATTTCATTTAAATTTTTATTTTCGTTCTTTAGGGTTTGACTCCGAATTTTACTGCCAGTCTACTTTTCACGCAATAATGGTAGCCTACTACTTTGCAGAGCCTGCTAATTATAAAGAAGGAAAAATAGTTAAAGCGTAAACTACGTTAGGAAGTACTCGTAAAAGTTAGATTCAAACATACATCCCAGAAGCTGTTATTTGTACAGCTGTTTTATACTAATATGGACATTCGTTAAAATAACACTTTTAATGTTGAAAAAGAGTTTATCACTTTAGCATTTTAAAACTCTCTCATATCATGTTTTAGTTAATTTATTCCTCTTAAAACCCAAAAATGTATTTTCAAGCATCGTGTTGCTCAAACATCAAAGGAACTGTATTTATTGAAATTAATGTAACTCGGGGAAGATGGAACTCTAAAGGAATTTCAAATCCCTAATGTTTAAATAACGTGCAAAATATATTACGGTAGAGCACTATTTTCGTTGGACATTTACGTAACTCAGTAATGAAATTTTAGTTACTTAGTTATTTTTTTAACTCATTTTCTGGTTCTTAGTCGTTTAGGGCCTATGTTATGTGTCATCACCCTTATTTAACACTGGATTTTCTCGTATATTTTTTTCACAATTTCCGCTCAGAAAAAAATTTTTTAAACTTTTTTGATTTTTGACTTAAACCGAATCATCAACAAAGCTCATGCATTATGTTTTTCACATATAAAAATTGAGTCCTCTATTACACTCCTGTAAATGTAATGTGTGAAATGTTATTTAAAGATAACTAGCACCAATATATTTTGTTAGTTAAAGCGACTTTTATTTTTACATCCCCTCCTAACACACTTTTCAATAAGATTTTAACTTTAAACGCAATTTTTCTTGTCTTTAGTTCGAATATTTTCTTTCAATAGTACGTACTTTCTCTACACCTTTTGATATCACTCTAAACTTCTTTATTACTTACAAACATTATCTAACTTATTGTTTTCAATTAACCAATATTTTGTTTACTTTCGCGTTAAAAATTCTTTATTACCAGTTAAATTATTCGTTGATAAGCATTCCGAAACAATTTGCAAACCTTATACCTAAGTTATATTCCACAATTATTTACTTACAATTCTTACAGTTTTAAAGGGTGTACTGGTAGTAAAAATAAGTATTTTCTATTATATTCCAATATATTTAATATTTTTATGATATTTTTTATCAAGCACTTAAACGAAAAATATAAAAAATATTTTAAAAATTACAAAAAATTATTAGAGTCATTACGAAAATTTAAATTTCCAATATTTTTTGCAACGCAAATATTAAAATAATGCTTTATTACCATGTCAATCCGCATCTTCGAATGAACACTAAAGATGGAAATACATGATAATGAAGATTTTGAAAAATCGCTACGAGGTTTGCATGTTGTTATGTTTTAAAGCTTTAGTAAAATAAATCAAAGCCGGTGTATTCAAAAATTAAACACCAGTTAAATGCGACATAGTTATCGAATTCCAGATAATCTTCTTCACGGGGTAGACATAACTTCAAGAAATACATGAGGCAGCGTATCGGATTATGACTAATTGATTTTATGTGGAAGCATGTAAGGCAATGTAACTGGCAGACCTCTCACTACCCGCATAAACTATAACATAAAAAGTACTTAGAAAGGCGAAACCGAAAAATCCAGACTGGCAGAACATGCTTGGAAAAACAGTCACAAAATTCTGGGGGATATTGCTGGTCAAATTACTCTGGAAGCAAACCATACTTAAAGAAAAATAAAAAAGAATCAACATCCATTGTAAACAATAGTAATGTCTTCGACCAACAAAGTATAGAACTAAAAAAAGAATCTGTTCTAAAATAGATACAATGAAATTAACCGAAAGCTTTGTAAAACCCAATACACGCTACCCATCGTCGCAGCATATAAGCTAACTACAAGCTGCTCGACCAACCAGAAGACAGCTTACATCGTCATTGGCTGAGCTAGAAGCAGGCGCCACTCCTACATAAGATCCTTGATATTCCGGATGTCACAGCCAGTCTGCTGGTATTCCTCATATTGTTCGTGTGTCTGAATCCGGGAACCTCGCATCTGTCTCCGAAAGGAGCCTACCTACTATCTTGTTTCTTTTTTTTTTTTCGACTGCTATAACCATCTCTATAGCAGTGTTCACTTTCGTTGTCTTCGTTATCGTTCGTCTATCGCTTTGGTCATTGTCTTTTTTTTTCTTTTTTTTTTTTTTCATGTTTTAATTTCTATTTTATACCGACTATATTCCTACTTCGGAGTTATTTGTGTATTTGTTGACTTTCTTTTCGTGTTTTTTTTTTTTTTTGCTGTACATGTTCTCGTACTTTGTCCTTTTATGTAACTGTGGGTTTTCTGGTAATCAAAAACCTTCACTATCAATGGCGTGTATCCAACAAAACACTTCAGTTTGCTATACACACCCAATGCAAAAAATCATTCAAAGATCACAAACCTTAATTGTGTTAAAAACGCTGTGCAATATATTTCTACAGTTAGTATTTTTACTGGATTTCAACACACGTTCAGCTCACCAGAAGATTACTGGCTTTAACTTGTACGTAAAACTATTACCCTATTTGACTGAGCCAATAAGAATCCCGATTGTAATAGCTGATGCCTGTTATTAGTCTGTAGAGTGCTACGTTGTGTCAGACGTATATCACCCAATCATATATGTCACAAGAAACAACAAGGTTTTCAAGGGAATGCTGGTTCAAAACATTTTCGCGTTATACCATCATCTCTATTCGTGAGTTACCTCTAGAAAGTTATTTTGTACCCAATGCAATTTTTTTAAAGTAAAGATGCTCTCAGAGCAAGTAAAATTTCCTTTATAGAATGCCTGAAATATAATTAGTAGAGATGATGGTATATCGCAAAATTTTTTTGCTCCAGCATAGTCTTGAAAACACTGACACAACACAGTTGTCTGCAGACCAATAGTAGACATAAAATATTACTGTAGTGATATTTTTATTGGGGCAGCAGCTATACGCACAAGCAAAACAGCCAGTCATCTTTTCATAAGCTTAACGAACGTTGAAACCCAGCAAACAGTCAAGTTTTCCCGCGATAAATCATCATCTCTAATAATTAGGTATTACTAGAGACGGGAAAAATTCGCGTGTTCACTGACTTGTAGGCTAGCCTCCAAGAACATGTGTATATTCAAGCAGACATTATCTGCTCACTGGCTGCTCGATGACGCAGTGATATGGGCCTGCATATAGTTGCTTCTGTACTATTGGCTAAAATAATTCCAGGAAGTGTCAAATAAGTCACGGGCCAATTGCGAAAGTGGCATGAACGTACAGCTGCTGGAATTATAGCTTGTGGTCAAAAGAAAACGCGAATTTTTCAGGCCCTTAGGTATTACCTAGTAACTATAATTTTATTAAATTACCCCTCACTGTTATATACTGTTGCGAACAATTTTACAATTTCAGTGATTTTACAGTCGCTTCCCGAAATCTGTCAGAAAACTCATAATTGAAAACCTCCGTTAAATAGAGCCACGACTTTGTGGCGACAAATCTCTGCAAATATTTTATTTCAATGCCTTATGTGCACATCTGCAGCTCTGCTTCGTGGTCAGTGATTGGTTATTTAAACTCTAACTTGTCTTAGGGTTCTACTGGCAAATCACAGACGTCTGAAGTCACAACCTTATTCTGATTGGTGCAGTCAAATGAGAGACGTGTCTGAACAGTTACCACGCAGTAGAGCTGCCGATGTGCACGTAAGACATTAATACGAAATGGTGCAAAAATCTTTTCCCGACGAACTAGTGACTCTATGAACAGATTGCCGAGAGGAAGGTGACGCAGTCTTCCACTGGGTCCGCTCTACGGGCTGTTTGTCGTACGAGTGACTCAGTGGCGTAGCGAGGATTTGTGTAAGAGTGGGGCTTAACCTGAGAATAATACAATGAGCACCGATTGCACCTTTAAAGCGGGAGTCCTGTGGTCCTCCACCGGGAACATTTTTATTTCAAGGTGCAAAATAGTGTTATTTTAATAGTTTTTTGTAACGAAACATTAAATATTGTACTGGACAGAATATTTATAACTTTTATATATATATTTTTTTTTTTCAACATTTTTGCACCTAATTGGGGTTGGGGTTAGAACCTCCCCCCAAAACCCCCTCCACCATCCTGGCTTTGTCCCTTCGAGCGAGTGACGTCACAAGTCGCAGAAGGAGATTGTCGTTGGGAAAGGTATGGGTGGGTTAGGGATGGGGTTGTTTGGCCGGGTGAACCTAGAGGCGGTCGCGAGATGTTTCCGAAAGGCAGGGAAATATCTCCGTAGCAGCGGGGGGCCTTATTTGTGGAGAGCGGAGGCAGTCACAGACCCCGTGGCGCGGTTTGTGTGAGGGGTTGGGTTGAGGGGGGTTGATGCTGACGGAAATGAGGCCCGCGCCGTCACAGCCAGCGAGCAGGAAGACATCCGGGGAGAAGGGGGAGGTCCCGGGTTATCTGCTCCGAGATTCCGGAGTGGAGCGCTTCTTCCGACGACGAGACTCTCGAGTGCTGATTCGATCGGAACTGAGCGCAGGTATTCCTGGATCCCCGTGATCCGCACGAGAAATATCAATCTATTTACTAACAAGATAAAAAAAGTTACTGACGTGCTTTATCCAGCTTTTACAGCTGATAGTGTTGGCAGTAGTACCTGCGTTTAGGTTGGATAAAAATACAAGATATTAAAAGCCTCTCAAGAAACATTGCTGATGTAACTGCCTAGTTTCTCCTACAATATTGAATTAAAAAGGAGTCATTAGCAAAATGTTTTCGTAAAATCAGAGATCTCCCGAATGCCAATATCTCCGTAAATAACCGTCCAGGGAATACGGTCATTTTCCACGAAAGATAAAAAAAACTATTTACATTAGTCCTGTTGTATGTCATTAAGGGTGTTCGAAGTGCGATAAAATCATAATTTTATGTTTTTATGAAACATTATTAGTTTTGTAGATGATACTTGTGAAGTACGTTTTACTTTTCCGAAAATTTTTTTAGCTCTAACTGTTTTCTCATATCGGTGCGTCAAAGTCAAAATTTGCTTGTTACACTGCCATGCAAGTGGTGAAAACCAACTGACCCTACTTTAACGAACTAATTCACTGTGAAGTTACATCCCACGAGCTATGCAATAAAACATTAAAAAACCCACAACGTAATATTTTGAATTAAAAAGAAATCGCAAAAGCACAGAAAGAAAGGGTGCAAATTCATTATTTTTTAAATACAAAAACTGTTCGCGGGATTTTTTAAAAATGTTTTATTACGTAGACAATAGTATGTTATTTCACGTACGTAAGTCAATTGGTTTTCACAATTAGCATAGCAGCAGAACATGGAAATTTTGACTTTGACGCACCGTTATGAGACAATTATGCGAGTTAAAATTGTTTCGTAAGAGGAAACTGCGCTTTCGAGTATCGTCGAAAAAACTAACACTATTTCATATAAACATAAAATTATGATTTTTATCGCACTTGAAAACTCTTAAAGCTATATAAAATTGTTCACACGGCTAAAAATTGTATTTTATGGTTTTGGGGCTCAGTGTTTTGCTGGTAAGAGGAAAGTACATCATGGCATCTGTAGTGCAATCCTTTAACTTTCGACACATGAAATAATGCCATATATTTTCAGATCTAAAGAGCGTGCTATTGGACTAAACAAGCCTGAAAGCGCGCATGGTCTAGGGCTAACTCACGCTGTCACCACACGCTCTATTACTCTAAGTGAGCCAGGTACATAGTCCTCTTAAGGCGGCCGCCTACCTCACTCTTCAAATGCGTTGCAGTGTGTTCGTAAACAGGTTTTTTCTACGAAAATATTCCATGTATCCTCATTGTGCCAACGAATGAAAAGAAAACAAACTTCAGACAAGGTCGGAACTTCGTTGTTAAGAGCGCGGTCTACTGCAATTTTCATCAGAACTTTTTTTATTTTTCATTTGTACCAGATATTTTTTTTCTTATTTTAGACACAAAATGTGACTGAATTTGGCTCTTATGAAATTTTTTTATGTCTCATTTCGCATAATGACTTGTTAAAGTCAAAATTTGCATGTTTCCGTTTTAAGGACTACACTAAAACCAACGGACATAACAAAGCTGAAAAAAAATTCACAGTGGATAAATATGTAGCAGTCTGCAATGTCACGCACATAAAAACAAAGAAGAATATTTTTTTTGTATTTAAATAAAAATGCTGAAATTAAAAAAAATTAAATTTGTGGTTTAACATTGCTGAACTTGTAGCCAACAACATCGTTATTCACTGTGAATTCTTTAAGTTTGGTAAGTGAGTTGGTTTTAATGTCATCCTTAAGACGCCCGCCTACTGGCCGTGTGTTTGTGTGAGCGAGGCACGGCACGAAGGGCGATGTTGACCGGCTCCTGTGACGCGGTATCACCTCTAGCGCAAGACACTGAAACGGCGTGCAGTGGTATCGTAGAACACTCGCCTGACTGACACTTTCAGTGGTGACCCCATCTTTTTATTGGTGGAAAGTTTTAAGGAAAGTCCAACGCAGGGCTCTATACTAGTTTCGCAGACATTCGTCCACAATATTGTGAGGCACGGCAGTCTGA
>PNEQ01039060.1:0-10017 GCA_003012365.1 Medauroidea extradentata | reverse complement strand
AAGTTTGAGAGACATGTAGACGGGCGCCTTAAAACGGAAACACGCAAATTTTGGCTTTAACGAGCCATTACGCAAAAACAATGCGAGATAAAAAGATTTTATAAGAGGAAAATTTAGTCATGTCTTGTGTCTAAAACAAGGAAAAAAATAACTGGTACAAATATAAAAATAAAAACACGGTGGCTAAAAACTGCCTTTTCAGACTTTCGTATCTCAAAATGTACTAACCGGATGTATGTGAAACTCAGATTGCGACCTGTACTGAACTTAGTTGCAGACTTTCCACCAATAAAATTATATGGCCTTCGCTTAATGTACCATAGTAGAATCCGTTCGGCGAAGACCTTGCACACTAGTTCAGATTTGGCTTGTTGAGGCGACGTAGCATTTGATGCGCCCTTCAAGGTCGACCTTACTGCTCTGTCGCTTTTAAGCCTCTCACGCGTTGGTAGGTGGCGCCCTTTTGCTAGGTATATATGTTAAAAATATTATGGGCCTCGTAGAGTAATTCATTTATTGTCAATTTATTCAAACCCATACGCTGCAGAGAATAACAACAAATTTCTCAACGTATAAGGTACGATTTAAAAGCCGCTGATTGCTATAGTCGAATTTTAAACCAACCTTGTTTCGTGAATCAAAATTTTAAAGCTTCATATTTTCCACTTCATTCGAAATAAGAACTATGGGATAATGCTTTAGTCTGTCAGATTCTGCTTAGCTATTCAAATAGTCATTACAGAAACTTACGGAGAGAACTATGGTTATAAAATGCTGTTTCTGAATTGGTGATTGTTACGGAAGTCGTACTTAAAGTTGTCACATTTTTTTACCACATGTCAGTTGTACAATTAGCTGAATTTAGGAATTGTCGAATGAAATGAGTTTCAAATACCAAAAAAAAATTTGTACTTTCTCTCTGCTAAATTAACTGACAGGTTTTCCAAAGATCTTCTTGCTGGATATTCTTTGGCTCGTGTTTCCAGGAACTCATCAATTGTTCCTCACAAGTTTTTTATACGAGTCAAAAACTTCGTGTGTGTGTGCGCGCGCGTGTGTGTGTATTATATATTTATTTACTCTACATGTAAATGTGTATACGTACACAGACAGCCCATTTTGGGAAATCGTAAACAATCTGTTCTTGTTTTAAAAAATCTTCAATATTTGTGCTAAAGATTATTTAAGGCCATCATAGTTTTAATAAAATTTAAAATTTCTTCAGAACCAAAAGGAATAAATAGTTAAGTCAGTAAATTCTGCTTATGATTATTACTGTAGAAATTACCAGAGATATCGGGGGACACGTAAATCACGAACTTTTAAATAACAAATATTTTTTTACCAATGTCTCACGTAAAATTTAGCTCCAGTAAAATTATTTTCTTGTCTAATATTTCCACTTAGTATTTTTTTTTTCACGCTGACGTTATGCGGTCTTAACTCTAAGCCCCAGCCGTAGTTTATCTATATTTCTTCACAATGTTTCCAAATTTTCACCTAACTGTTTTTATGTAAAAAAATTGAAAAGCCTAATTATTTCTATCTGTTCTGCCTTAATTTTAAGTTAAACGAACAACGAAAACAGATACAATATACTACTCACAATTTTTTTTCATACCCTTTTTGAAGGTATTGTCGCCGAATTAATAATATTGGTTAGAATATGTGTACCCATTTCTCCAACACAAATTTTACTCCGGCTTCTCTAGATTTAGACAAAATATTCTTTGAAGTTGTTTGTTCATTCTTTCATTTTTTTTTTCATAGAGGTACTATATTCTGATAGGCCTATAGTTTACGCATAAATATGTTCAAACTAATCTCACCATAACTCACTTTCCTTAAAATGTTCTACAGGAATACTCGCTGAGACCATTTCTACCCTTTAAATTAAAAAAATTGTGTAGGCCCTACTTCATGCATGTATTATAAATGGATAATCGATGTGACAAATATGCATCTCAATGGATATGTTGACTTTTCCAAACAAAATTTATCATAAGCTAAATAATTATTTTGGACATACGCCATTGCAGCAAATGGTGTGTTACAGAAAACTAGACAATACACACAAACAAACAGACAAGTAAACAAACGAAAGGACTTTGTTTGCAACTGGCAAACATAGGTAAACATATACAAGGAATGGACTTACTATTTGAATTCCTTGTGGAATTGTATACGTTTTTCTGTGTTTGCCAGTTGCAGACAAATTCGTTTTGTTTATTTACTTACATATTCGTTTATGTGTGTTCTCTGGTTTTCTGTGACACACCAATTGCTGCAATGGCATATATCTAAAATACTTATTTAGTTTGTAACTTGCACCAATTACAAAAATCGTTCAAAAAATATATTATAGTATTTCTGAAATGAATACTGCCACAAGAGAAACTTTTCCCAATATATGTTTAACGCTTCAGATCAAAACACAATGTTATACTATAAGTTTCGCAAAAATATTTTACATTATTTTTTAATAGTGTATGTCACAATACATTTTAAAAAACGTGCCTATGTGTGTTCTCATGTGTCCCCGAAAAATTTTTTGGATCCGTGAACCGCTTCTTCAGACTCGGTAGCAATTTTATCTGAATGTTTATAGTTTTATACCATGCCAAATAAATATTTTGTAATTGGTAATCAATTGAATATTTAGGGCGCTAAGCAATATCTTAGGGGCACATCGAGAAAGTTCTAGTTGGCGGGTCTAATTATGTAACCATTTCGAAATGTCTGCACATTGTCAGATAATGGTACCTGGGTGTGTAAATCACCAACCCCCAGTATACTTGCAGCAGAGAAAATGGAGGAAAAGGGCACCATTTTCGAGTGTCTACAAATGTTCAGGCTAATAGTAGGCCTACCTGGGGATGTACAGCCCCCAGCCACCAATACCCAGGAGGTAAGGAAAGGGACAGACAGCCAAGAGTGAAAGTACCAACACCTGGCTTGGCTCGTAAATATGTCTTCCCACAACGCGAGTCTCAGCACTTGGGATGATCCGACATTTGCCATGGCATGCCAAATCGCGAGTAACGCGAAGAAACAATTATTGCTGGTGAATCCAAGCAGAGTTTTCGGGTTCGGCTGCAATTTTCGGAAATTTGCTATTAATGCAACCTTTATTTTACTCGTTTAACTCAACTCTTTTGCCAAACCTTCACAATTGAATTGCATTTAGATTTTACACACGCATCATACACTTAATTGTGTTTCTAATGACCATTGTTTCTTTTACTCCAAATTATGCCTTTAAATTATCATTATTGTAAAAAGTAGGCCTACAATAAGTATCAGTGGACTATACCATAGTTATGCCCTTTATTAAAGTCTGCGACATAACATCTATGCATAGGTATGCATCATATATACATGCGCAATCAACTAGTTTGCTGATATTTCTCAACTACTGTTGTAATCGACTCGGTTAGAACTCATGGACATCTCCAGACAAGCTTATTTCTTTCGACTCTCGCCCCCGTGCAAAATTTATGGCAATATTCGAGAAACCTCTATAAGCGCCAAGTCCGGACAAGCACAGTTCACCTGCTTCACCTTTCTCAAGGAGCTGAACTCGCCTATTTTCTCTCCAAAATTGCCGACAACGCACCATGGGAAGGCATCATGTTTACAGTAATACATTTAAAATTTTTCTTAAAGGGGATCAATACCTTCTATCTTCGAATTCTTTAATTTTCGCTTAAAGTTTCAGACAATAAGATTTATTAAAATTTCTCCCTCTGACATGGATCAGATATTACCTTTTCAAGCATTACCAAACTGTCATACCGAGACTACCTTTCTTAGTTTTTTGACTAGTAACCTTCCAGAGGAAGAGAGTCGTATTTTTATACGGATATTCACAGGTATAGCATAAGCCATAGTAGTTCAGTATTGTCAACAGTTTAGAATGTATGAAACTGTTACCTGTGCCTTATCGAAGCAAAAAACATCAAAGATGAACAAGTTTCACTATCCCAACATGGTGGATACTGATCCCCTTTAACGGTTCTAAGTAATACGTAGATTTGAGTTTCTAAAGTTATGCCAATTCTCTGTTATGTTCGTCTGTATGTTTGAAACAAAGTGTCCCACTGAACGAACTGTTGTGCTGCCGCAAATCACGATGAAGGAGCAGTTACACTAACAGAAATGTGGATAGCTAAGAAATAATGCCAGGGGAAGAAAATCATATGAGGACACCTGTCACACACTCATTTCATCGCCAGAAAAGCTTCCTAATAGAAATCCCAAAAATTATCTATAGGCTCGCGAATTGCCCACGTAACAGTTCAGATTAATTATTATCAAATATGGACTATATTAGTATTGCTCTAGTTACATTCACAAATGGACACACTTCACGTACAGAATTTGGCTTGTATTAAATCACACTAAAGGTTATTTTAAATCCCAATAAAAGTTTCACACAAATTACTTTACATGCTGCAAATAGGTATTCGTTACGAGCAATACTGTCTGTTCCTTTATATTAGCAGATTCATAACTTACTCAAAACGACTGTTGATAGCAGTATCTTATTTTGAACACACAAAAATACTAATCAGTTACTCAGGAACATTTACAGTTTCTCATTTATTTGTGAAACCCAAACCACAGCTCTAGTAAGCTCTCTCCTCGCCACAAGGCTGGAACATAACGAATTCAATACAGCGCTTTCTAATACCGCTGTTTCCTCACTCAACTCTAAACTTCATTTCAAAACCCCTTCTCCTCCGCCATGCTCCCTTCACTCCCTCACATCAGTCTTTGCGAAGAGGCAAAAACCCTCCCTCGAGCTAATTAATTTGTCGACAGTCATTTCATCGTTGCGTCGCAAGGAGACGCGTCATACGCGATTATGTCGCCATCTTTGTCTGCGCCCGCGCGTGCGCCTTTCGTCACTCTCTTTCTCCTCTTCGCTCGCGAGCGAGAAGAGAGACCGGGAGACTTGTCATCCCCTCCACCAGCTCCCCTCCCCTCTTCCGACTCCCCTCCCTCATGACACCACCCCTCACTCAAAGCCACCCCTACCTTCGCCCGCCGGCAGCGCGCTCTCTTAAGTGCGTTCAGCCACAGCGGAGCTTTCCCTGGGACGTCGCCTTAATTGAAATTGGAATTACCACGAGGGAAAGAGGGAGTGAGCAAGGGCGCTGGCAGTGTACAAGCGCGAATTAACAGTCCTATTAAAGACGGCTCTGCCCCTCCCCACCCCTCTCCTTCCTCTCACCCCCTCACGACGACCCGGCCCTACCATTTTCCTCGACGCGTTGTTGAGGAAACTGCGCGGCGAACTCATTAAAGAGCTGCTTTTGTTCCTGGTTCTCATAATGAGCTGTTAGTTGAGATTAACCCTGGCAACGAGGGCGTTATTTGCCAGGAAATTTCTAAACTGCTGGAGACGCGTTCCCCCTGCCTCACTTACCCCTTTCTGCTTTTCTATCAGCTCTTATGTACATATGTGTCTCCATTTCTGCGCGCAATAGTATGTACAGAATCTAGTGAATAACGTTCCTATCGTGTGTGTCTTTATAATTAAAACCCATGTAAGCTATTATTTCTAGACTAATGAAAGTACGCAAATGTATAAAATAATTATAAAATACATTGAACAGCGCGATTCTATCTAGAAATTAAACAAAAGTTTAAAAAACTAAATTAATATTTTTATTTTAAGTGACTAGTACAAGAAACCGACTATGCATTGAATAAAGTATATATAACTCAAGCAGAGCAGTAAACGTATGTTATATGTTATACTTAGAACTTACAAAAACCTTTTAAACAATTTTATCTTATTTCCCTGGCCGTCCCACACATTTACCTGCAAGTTTTTAATCAATGAACGACTCAATTACTCTCTCATATTTCGTCACTCCACTGCCCTTGTTTCGGTCCCCTAGAAACATACCCGACAATAGTCGTGGGTCCTTGGATTTGCGCAAGCGTTACTCATGCTCCAGTAGTCACTAGTTCGTCACAGGCAGTTGAACTACAGAGATATTTTGGAAGAGGCGATAGAAAGTTATTTCCAAAAAAAAAAAAAAAATGTTCTATTCCATACAAATGAATTTGCGATTCCGTAACATATTTCTTTATAATGTGGGTTTCTGTAAGGCTTACTGTTGATTACAGAAATGTAACTACGTTTAATTTCTATTTTGGTTAATTTGGCTGTCAAATAATATAAATTATACGTAGCGTTTTTTATGCTTTTCGTCCTGTTTGCTTTTTCCACGGTTTTGCTGTTGGAGCATACTAGTGCCTGACTCCCACATGTTCATATTTTTTTTAGAAACCTTATAATTTTATTCCCATATCTGAGTTGCACATGTGGAAACCATTTTTAAAATGTTTTAACCATTAACTGTGAACATTTATATAGTTGCTGAAACTCCTGAAATAGTAATTGCAGTTTGTTCATAAGACTCGTCTCCCCAACCCCATCTGTTATTACTCTTCGATAAGTTTTTATGTTGTCCTTTTCCTTGGCTTTAGTAGTTTAGTTTCCCTTACAGGTAAGATTTGTTAAGAGTCATATACAGTTAGAATAACTTAATCGGAAGCAAAGGTTGGCAGTTATTATCACTACCCCTGCCACAAACTTTCTTTCTATATTAAAAGTATTGATCTGCTTTTATCGTAGCTATCTGTTCAACCATCTTCTTAATTCTTAAGTAAAACATTTTATAACGAGTGCCTTTTCCAAATATTCTCTCGCTTTCTTTCATTCTTTCTTTCCCCGTGGACATGTTTTAATCGTCTTGTATTTATTTTCCTATCAATAAACATATTATTTTAAACACCATAATTTTTAATACAGAATAATAGTACTCTACACGTCTATTTATATTCGTATTAAATTTTTAAAGGTCTTTATAATTATTTTCATTGTTTATAAGAATTGCGGGATCTGTTTTAAGCCCAAATCTTTGACAACTAACTATTTTTGTTGAATACTATTGTGTAGGGTATTATGCACATCCTGCATTGAATTAATTGAATTATTCACTTTATGTACGAAACCCACAACAAAATAACACTCAAATGTAGGTGTATCATTTTCTCAATATTTTATAATATTCAATTTTTTTTGCTGGCGTTTACGAGCATTTTCATGTCAGTTTTTTTTGTTTAAGTAAACATAATTATAAAATCTAAAAAGTTGTATCTTATCTTTAAAGAAATTTCATTCAATACATTCAATGAACCGTGCTCTTAAGGGCGCAGTTCACCTCCGTTTTCAACACCTTTTTTTAATTGTATATTTGTACCATATATTTTTTTTCTTATTTTGGAGATCAGTTGTGAATAAATCTTCTTCATAGGAAATATTTGTATCTCTTATAGTTTTCGCTTAGTGAGTCGTAAATATCAAAATTTTCACTTTACGGTTTTATGCACGCCACTAAAACCAACTGACATAACAAACCAAAAAAATTCACAACGTATAACAATCTTGTAGGCTATGATTTGACGTATATAAAACAAAAGAACTATTTTTGTATTTAATAAAAAATTCTAAATTTTAAAGCGAAAATTAAAATATTTTAACAATTTTTTTTTTAAATACAAAACTATAATTTTTTTTCTTTAGTAGCCTATGTGTCAAATCACAGCCTACAACATTGTTATACACTGTGAATTTTTTCGGTTTGGTATGTCAGTTGGTTGTAGAGGCATGCATGAAACCGTAAAGTGCAAATTTTTACGTTTACGACTCATTACGCAAAAACTATAAGAGATACAAAAATTTCCTAAGAGAAAGATTTAGTCACAATTTATTTCTAAAATAAGAACCAAATATATGGTACAAAAATAAAAATAATTAACGACATTGATAACTGTAGTGAATCACCCATTAAGAACACGTGTTAAATTTAGATTTACATAAATAACAAAGTTTCTGGTCATATTTTGTAAGTATGGATTATTGTAAATTCGTTGAGTTCACTTTTGTTTATTTAAGGTGGAGTGTTAGACAATTTTATTGTATTTTTAGTTTTTGAGCCATAACATTTATTCAAATTGTATTATCAAAATAATGTCTATGATAAAGCATAGGATATATTCTCGGTAAACTGACTGACATAAATAATAATGTAATATTTCATAAACTTGTTTATGCAGAATCATTGCAAGAGAATTATAGGTTAACTTTCGAGAATTGTTTTGCAACAATTCTGCATGACAAATTAATGAAAGATTCCGTTATTATTTATGTCAAGCAGTTTACAAAGAATATATCCTATGCTTTGTCGAAGAGAAAATTTTGATAATACAATTTAAATAAATGTTATGGCTAAAAAACTGAATATAGAAACTAATTTTTTAACACTCCCCCTTAATTGTACTTACTGACAACAAAAATAAAAGAAATAGAACTGTGTTCTCTGATTTTGATATGCGAATACAAACATAATAACTGAAGTTAAAGGTTTTTTTAATGGTTAAACCAGCATTCGAAGTTTCAAGTTAAATTTTCAAAATGTGCACAATTTCCTACATATGAGATATTTAAATAACAAACGTATCTAACATTATTCTTATCTGAATATTATATTGTAGCAAAATTTGCTGTCCTGGGTGTAGCCAAGTTCGTTTGGGATGATGGGCTTAGTAAATTTAATTAATTACTTAAATTACATTTCTTAACTTTTTACAATATTTATAAATCACTTTACAATAAGTAGGGCCTATACGACACTTGCGATTCACTCTTTTTAAATAAACATTTACAGAGATTATAAATAGGTAATCTAACTAAAAGTCTAATTTACTGCTCTCGTGTATAGTTAATAAACGTCTCTCTCTCTCTCTCTCTCTCTGTGTGTGTGTGTGTGTGTGTGTGTGTGTGTGTGTGTCCTCCGACCGCACAAGTTTCTACCTAGAAATGTCCTGCGATGCTGTTCGTCCACTCTCTCACTCACACCACTCCAAGAGTGTCACAGTCCTCTACATCTCTGTAGCCTCTCCTTGATCTGCTGGTCCCGCCTCGTTCCTCGCTGCCGAGTCAGTCGCGAACACTCACTGGCTAAACGCCACAAATACTTGGCATCTGCCGGTATTTATTGTTGCCTGCGACGACGCCCAGAATAATCTCAGAGCTCGCTGACCATGCTGGTTGGCATAAACTGAACTTTTCAGGCGTTGCCGTAACACTCAGTCACGTCCTAGCTGAATGCTTGTCACTGATGACAGACAGGTGACGTCAGCCAGGCCCGAGTGGTCCGCGTCTCCAGGGGGAGGGGTGCATTCCGCCACCTCGTCGCCGGGACTGGTGCTAGCTAGCCGGGGAGAGGGAAGGTGACATGGCTCATTAGGTCGCTGAACCCAATGCCTTCGACAGCGCTGACTCGTTTAAATGTTTTAAGCATAATTACGTTATGGAAGCAAATTGAAACTAACATTTAATCATCATTTCACATTGTCTGGCTTGTATTGGCAACCTAGAAAACGTGTCTGCGGCCTGAAACTGTTATATTTTTGTCGGTGTACGAAGTCCAATCCGTGTGTTACTTCGTTTGTTTCATGATTTCAGCGTTTGAGATAAATGACAGTGAATACTTTACAATCAAATGTAATGGGAAAAACTACCTTCCTAAAAATCAAAGACAGTTGAGTAAGGTCTACTTTGAAGTAAATCGACAGCCTACGTTAGTTATTACTTCCGCGCCATAACGACGTTAACTTTTCGGGTTTTCTACGAAAATGATTTTAAGTGGCTCCAAATTGGCATTATAAAGATCGTTACAAGAACACTAATAGTCCTGCGATCCGCTAACAATGGCTAATAGGTTCTAGAGGGCGCGGCGAATTCAAAAATAATTCTCTATCAGATGGGCCACGCGTACAATTTGCGCAGCACGACACCAGATCCACTTCACGCTGCGACTAGTTTCAAAAGATACTTCTTTTATTGTCAGGGAGAGGCACAATGGAGCTTGAAAGGGCTGAAAGTATAAGATTTAGCAGAGCCGATGGCTGCCCTCCCCCCCCCCCAACAAACCT
>PNEQ01039059.1:0-50824 GCA_003012365.1 Medauroidea extradentata | reverse complement strand
TCCATAGCAAGCCACAGTACACGAGCCATCGTCTCAACTCTCCAACTAACTGATCGTCTACATTTATACAGACAAACGAGGCTCCAGGAACATTATTTGGTCTGAGACTTATCAAACACCGCCGAATCCATGATTTATATAAGTTATTTTCTGACTATTTAAAGAAAATAAATCGTCCGCCCATTCAAACGCAGCAGTCTGTCCGATTGTTTGTACTTTGACAGCTGATTCTACCCATGATTCAATGTGCGAATGCTCCGGGCCAAGCTGTAAATTAGTACATTTGTGAAGTTTTTTGTTTATTTTCGCATGAGTACTTTTGATCACGGTCTTGCTTTTGATATTTACCTGAATAATATGGCATCGACTGCTTCGTTGGTATAAGTTGGTACTCTTGAAATTTGTCGGAATTTTTTTTTCCTTGTGTGGTGTGAGTAGCATCAGCAAGGCGTGTCTTCATGTTTTTCGGCATGTAATACTAATAATACGAATTTTGATGGTAAATATTTTCTAAAATGCCAGTTATTCTTTTAGACAGACTTCCTCTACCAAGTTTGCGGGCGTATACAGTGTTAAGTGTAGTCTTACTGTCATGTTCTGTGTATTACGCATTCGAAGTTGCAAGTGGCTCAAACTGGAAGGTCAACTCTACTTGGCAAGCGGGAAGTTTAGAAGTAACCAATAATGAGAACTCCACGGATGAAAAGGCTCACCTTAGAAATCATGTACCAGTTGCGGATAAACTAAAGCACCTAGTAACGTTTATGATACAGGAACCGCTATGTATTTGGGTAAGTTATTTTGTAAATTTATTAAAGCTTTGCGCAATAGCTTACGAAACAAGTGATGTTCGTTAGTTTATAATTTTAACTGATTTATTTCAGTACTCTTGCATGACTGTGAAAATGACATTTGCATCTCGCAATGCGGACGATGCAGTGTTGTTATACCAGCTTCGCTTTCCTAACCTTGGATTGTTGGATAAATCGGACTTGAGCGGTTTTCACAATAGAGCGACGTGATGCTCAGCGACGAGTGCCAGCCAATCAAAGCTTTGACACTAGCGATGGTCATCGAGAACGTTGCACGAGCGACTGTCATTGGATTTAGCGCTCATCGTTGGCGCGCACACGAAGAAGAAAATTTGTTTACATTTAAACACTCCTGCAATTATTTTTCAAATTAGAACAAAGTTAAAAATACATTTTATAATAATAAAATTACAGCAAGTTACTGGCATTTGTGTAAATTAATCTATTTCGTAAGTTCGTTGAAAAGAAACTGATGTATTTGCTGTACTTTATTTTTCGGTAGAAAATGTGAACTCGTATGTTTATGTAAGTTGTGGCGAGCATATTAAACAGGCCATCATTTCTTTATTTTCTGTGTTGTTTCTTCAAAATACTTTTACAGGTACTAAGTTACCAATGTCTGTAGGGAATACTTTGTGTGATATTTTCGTTCAAGAATGTACACAAAAAATCCAAGGGTGCAATAAACTAAACTAATAGATGGCAACACAAGTTTATGTTGCTAGTGACCGGCGATTGCCATAATTCTATTATGCAGTTGTAGCAGGAATTTGTCACGGACGGCAAGCGTCGGGCGTATCGTGCTGCTGGATTGTGAAAACCGCTTTAAGCAAGAGTTGTGATTTAGTACTAGCAATCTTCACCATTTATTTACTTAACTAAAACAATTTTAGTACTGTTACCGCTTTATGTACCACCCAATGGTAGAACTCGTTTAAGGAAAGGAGAAGAGTGTAAAGGCAGATAAGGACGTACAAACTTGTGAATGGAGAGGGAGACTGGGGAAGTTAGGCTGCCTGTTAACTAAGGCATAATATAAAGGAAGAGGTATTAACAGCGAGAAGACCCAGGTGTTGAGCAGAACAGAGTGGGGTAGGCAGTCAATGCTTAGGAGGTAATTGAGGGATGGAATTTACTTTCGGAGGAGTTGATTATGGTTAGTGGGTTTGGAAATTTTAGGTAGGAATTGGCAGGTGAGTGATGAGGAAGTTACAGCTCGCCACTGGGTGGTTGCCTAATTGGAAGTTATTACGGTTATTATTATTTTTAAGGCTTATTTTATGGAATATAACTGAGAACTAGGAATTATTACATACTGTTCGAGAAACCTACTATCTGCCTACATGAAATAAATTAGGGTATATTCTGCAGAACATTAGCAACAACTATGTATCTGTGTAAAGTATGTCACAAAAAAAGCACCAACATAGGTTACATAACCTAGATCGTTAATTAGTAAAAAATTCATAGAATAAACATTAATGCACGTATTGGATTTATTATTTTTATACCTTTTTTTACACACCATAACTTATGAACACTAAGTTTAACAAAGTAAATAGGCAACACAGGTCGTTACAAAAACTTGAGATATATTTAAATAATTTAAGACAATTTTACAGTACCTCGCTGTCAAAAACCATTGAAAGAGTAATGGTATGGTGATGTAAATTTCCTGAAAATTCAAAACTGTGTTAATATGCTGTATGCCTGTATTTGCATTTATAATATTGTGACATTAGTAAAATGAGTATGATAAGTGTGAAAGTTGTACCTATAAAATTTATTTTAATTTGAAAGGCCTTGATTAGAGGCATTTACAAAATTTTGTTTTTTGAAGGTACATTATAATATGATAAATTATTATTATTAGAAAGGGTGCTTACAATACAGTTTCCTGAACAGCCTAGTGTACGGCTACGAAGATCAGTGATTATGTGGTGTATGACATAAATAAAAATATCCAAAATCTGAAGAAAAATGCTTAAGACCTGTTTTGCACTAGGCAGGTGTGCCAACTGATAAAACCGTAATATTGGAATTTTTTTTTACTTTCATATTACACGGAAAAATAGGTAACGACGAAACAGTGGCGGGCGTCGTGACACTACCCAACATTCCCCTTTACTTCAGCACTGTTACGGGTATTTGTGGGAATGTGGGGATTTTTGGGCGGGAAGACACAAAAACAGAAATGTCCTCTTGGGATTGCAAAGTAACAAAGAGTGAATGGGTTTAATTTTACTGTTCGATACCGTTGTGCTGAGATCAAGTAGTAAAATAAAACCCATCCGCTTTTTGTTATTTTCCATTACTAGTTCCACAAGATTCATTTTCACAATTTCATCATCCTTGAACTTCACTTAATATTTTACAGTTTTTTTGTATCTCAAAGTAATAAAGAGCGGATGAGTTTAATTTTACTGTTCAATACCAATAGTATACTTGGATCGAAAAGTAAATTATAATCCATCCGCTCTTTGTTACTTCCCGGTACAATTTTCAAATAATTCACTTTTGCGTATACATACATCACTGTAAACATATATATATATATATATATATATATATATATATGTGTGTGTGTGTGTGTGTGTGTGTGTGTGTGTGTGTGTGTGTGTGTGTCCACATCGCAGAATACCTGACATCACTGTAACATTTTACAAAATAAATATAACCTAAAATATTATTTGACTTAAGCAACTTACCTTACAACAGCAATGTCCATTTCATTCCTCTTCAGCAGCACTAACTTATTCCAAAATTGGATGTTGTACATAGTAAAAAAACAAACTTTGAGACACTATTACCAATAGACTGCCATACTTGGTTCAATGCAAATATATCGTAATTGTAGGTTAATTCTTGTATGGCACTTCCCAAAAATATGACAGCATTATGTTTAAATAGGCTATCCTATGAATGTGATTTATTTAAACATGGAATGTCTGGACTGTGTTGAAATAATGTAATTACAGTATATTTTATTACATTGCCTTAATAGGAAAATAACACTATTGTGAAATCAAGTAACACAATGTTTGGTGAAAATAACACTATAAATAAAAATATTGCTATTTGATGTGACAACAATACAATTGTAGCACCAATTACATTAATTTAACTATGATCAAAATCATTGCATAATCTTATCACCTTGATGCTTATGTCATACGAAAGTATATATGACAATATCTGAAAAGTCACTCTTCACCTCTAAACATCACTCCCATTACCAAGGATGTTATGATTTTGCTTAGGTGAATAAGTATCAAGAAGATGGCTGTAGAAATTCTTGGATGCCTCATTTTCACAGAGGACTTGAGGACTTTCAAGTCTTGGCATTTCTCTCTTGACAGAAGAATAGGTGCATGATACAGAAAATCAGGTTCCTGAAGGTCTGGCTGGTTGGTATGTTTTTCTTCTTCACATGATCCTTTATGAGCGCCGAGCAGAATATTCCATTGTACATTTCTCTGTGATCAACTGCGTTTGGTGTAGACTGTGAAAATCGTAGATGCTTTACTGGCCTTACAGAAAAGCTAGTTTTTTTGTAGAATTTTGAAGAAAGGAAACTCCGCCCCAAGCTATAAACATTGAATGGATTCGGCTTGGTTCTGGCTTCTTCAATCACTTCTCTCCAACCTTCACGAGTTCCAGCCCTTGTATGCTTGCAGATCAACTCCACATTTTTATCTGGCTCCATGAATGAATGACCACGCACCTGATAGGTAATAGTAACAATCCCAAACTGCTTCAATTCAACAGTTACATAGTGCAGGAACTAAATTATTGTGTGATTTTTGTTTTGTCCTGTACATGAGTCAACAAAGACATGAAGCTTTTGAACATCAGTGTCCAAATGTGTCTCAATAAAATGATGCAACATTAAGGAAACATCCTCGGACCCCTTCTTTGCCACTGTCTCATAAGTATATATATATAGGTCATTCGGGATAAAGTGAACACCAAAAATTTAACCTTTGAAAAATATCACTAGCCGTTGCTGCATACAATTCCACATTAACTGTAGTAGCTTTACTGCACGTGTGGTTGGCAGCGAAATTACGCAATATAGTTCCGTGTATTTTCTTATTTAAATACATCAATATTGAAATAAAAGCAACATAAATTGACATTACTGTATTGTATATAATTTATAAAACTTTTTCTAAACAAACTGTATGGGTTTATACTGATTGTACAGTTTATCTCAGACGCGCAACGTTTAAGTGATGTGTCCAGAGAGGTTAGAAATGCCCCATCACTAACCGTTACGTGCGGAAAGATACGAAATGGCTGAAAATAGAACTTGAGCAGGGCTTTTTTGAGTGCTCACTTTATCGCGAACCGCCTATAACAGAGGTGCCACTCAATAAAATGTGTACATTGAAAATGTAGAAAGACAGCTGTCGTCTGAAGTAAACTTCTTTTGTGGTTAGGTTTTCTGTAGGGAGATTTTTACCTTAGTCAATAGCAATGGCCTCAACAGTGGAGGATTGTTAAGCTTCTTTTTTGGCAAGTCTCTTTTTTTTATATATAGAACCAGTCAGCTTTTTAAGGTGGAGTGTTCTTTCATCTTCCAGTTTCTTACGATCTCCCAGCAGATTGTGTTTCTTCTCTTCGCATGTTGCATTAGCCGGGTGTCTGGCAACCTGGAAAGTATGGTTGTCAGGGGAAATTAAGGGAAATGTCAAGGACATTTATAATAATTCTGGAAGTTACTAAAGTTGTATAGTTACTTGCAGACTAGTAGGTATTTCTATATGTTTTGCCAGCTATACTCAGGCTCTAAGCTTAATGGCCTTCATTTGGATTAGGAGTTTGGAACAAAATCTCATTATTTTCCGCAACTTTTTTTTTAAGCGTCAGAATATTCTATACTACTTGTCACAGAGTTGTGATTGCCAATATGTGACAGACCTCAGTCTGAATGTTCTTGGAGTTTCTAAAGATGTTTAATTTAACCTTTATTTAATGTGTATTTTATATCACTCTAGATCAATCAGTGTTCTCCCCAGGCCCATTTTGGCGGGCGCCCCACCCGGCTAGTTTTCTCTGCCACCCGGCTAAGAAGCAGACATTCCCATCAACACCATCAAGCTTATTCTACAATCCACCCAGCTGGTCTCATGAACCACCCAGATCTAAATTTCTGCTGGGGAGAACACTGTCAATAGTGATAAAACAATTTGTGTAGAAGATGTCATTCCTACCTCGAATATGTTTCAGTGGATCAATAATACAATATTTTGTAATAGGCCCTACACTAAAGCATTGCTTATCTGACGTAAATGGGCCAACAGAACATTTTTGGTAAATTTAAAGAGAAAAAACCAATTAAATGTCAGATTATATCCTGTTTTACAACAAAACAACATATTGGTCAGGAGTGATAAAAAATACAATTTACACATGCTAGCAACTTAATTATTTCGTGTCAACTGATACGTTTAGCCTATTTCTCGTATGGGGCGTACAATAATACGGAATGTTGGGTAGACAAAAGTCAGGTGACAAAACTATATTTATTGTAATTACAATTTTTGAAAATATAGTACAGTAGAATTCACTTTTAGCGCATATTTAGTTATAGGCTACAGCAGTATTTTATGCCCATATTGTGTGAATAGAAGAATGGCCACAGCCGGTGTACTGTGGATTACTGCGTGTGTCATGTCCCCCAACACAAGTTTGTAATGGACTTCTGCTGTATTTGTAAGTTATGTACTGTTTTTATTTTTCTGGAAAATTTTTACATTTTCTATTGGAAAACCTGGAAAAGTCAGGGAATTTTTTTATCCTTGTTTGCTGGACACCCTGATTAGCTACTTTTGTGTTGACATTTGTGATTTTTGCTTTCTGTTCATCACACCAGCAACACATCTCTGTTCGAAAGTAGCCGAAAGCTATGTAGAATTCGGACATAAAAATCTGTCGAATTGTCTGATAAAAGAGATTTGACTGTCAAGATGTTAAGTCAAAAATAGCCAGCGTAGCTTTTTGGCATATAAATCTCCTAGAGGGTACATTTTTGTTGGAATCTTTCAAGCTATAGTGTTCTTTATGCACTTTTAAACTGGCAACAAAGTTCATGACAGCTTAATGTGTATGTTCGGTGAGCCTTTGAGGTCTGATTTTGTGTTTTCCTCATCCATCAATTGGTGACTTACTAGTGTTCTTCAAAGCCATTTTAATTGCATGTAACCGGGACGGTGTAATTTCAAAAAGTGATTGAAACCCTTAAAACATTCTGGTACCTCTACTGCATTGCCTTCCCTCATCACACCAACTTTGTATCTATAGGAGCTAGGGATGAACAGATTCGATTACCGATTAACTTTAATTGTACGATTATCAGTTTTCGGTAATTAATCGTTATCTGCTATTATTGTAAACGATTAACCGGTCCAGCATGAAAAAAATTAAACAAATTGAGCAATAGCCTACACTTTACGCTAGCACTAATGTTTTGATGTTAGCGTCCAGGAAAAAAACATAACAGTGAATATGGAACGGAAATACCTTTAATACGAAAGTAATCTCACGTTCTCATAAAATAATGTTTATGTTTCACACACTTTTCATTTCTTGAAGCAACTTCTCAAAACCACATGTGTTTGGTAAATGTATTTATGAGTAAATTTTTTTTTTCTTTTTTTGGAAATTATTTTTCACATTCCATCAGATTTTAACATTTGCATTTACGAACGTTTGAGAATGGCTTTGTGTAACTTTCCACATAACCGTTCCGTGTTTCGCCATTACCTCACATCAAATATGGCCAACAAACAAGCTAAAGCACTTGTTTGTTTAGTGCCATGATGTCACACGCACACATTTAAAGTGTTTGGTGTGCTGTAAGTGCGAGTTCAGTGCAGTCGACGAGATACCATGTCAAAGCCGAGTAAAACAAACACGTGTGGTGAAATGAGCAAAAATATAAACTATGTATGTTGGTGAACATGATTAAAGTTGTATTTATTTACTGATACGAATGTTGGCGACCGTGATTGAAGTTGTATTTATTTATTAATAGCGGCGGGAGTGTATTTGCGTGTATATGAGTTTTTTTATTATTTTTGTGTAGGCCTAAAATAAGTAATATTGGTAATATACATCAATATTATTAATCGGTTAAGAACATAATCGGTTGCATTCGATTTTTTTATGCAATCGGTAATCGTAATCGGTTTTTCCATATCGGCTCATCCCTAATAGGAGCTATCATTCAATCGAGCATCATTCTCATTCTGCCTTAGTCTATGTTGTAGTACAGGATGAGTTGAGATTAGTTTTGAAAAATAACTATTCTGTGCATCAGTACCACTCTTGACTACCAATATTGTTGTATTAATTCCTTTCGTTCAGTGACAGAAATCTTCTGGAAACATTTATGTCGTTTACAATGGCTGTCAGGTCCGGTTTCAGATGTCTATATCCGTAACTTCTTGGAAACATATTTGAGGCGATCAGATTTCTTGCGTTTTTAGTAGATTTCTCTTCACTTACAAGTGCATTTTCATCTCTTGCATCACTTGCCAATGTTTAAAATTCATCTATCATTGTAGAATGACTGTTTATGTTTTACTTGACAAATGTGTTAGTTCACCGTTAAACACTGTTTGTGTTCTTAAGATTACATAACCTACAACACAACTCTATTCTCCATTCACTCTTAGTTGAGTTTGAGGATAAACAAAGCAAATTAGGCCTATAAACAAACATGTTCATTTGCTGCCGACCGCCGTGCACTGTGATCTTGCATAAGAAATAGATCTTTGTTATCTGTCGTGTACATATAAATTTACCACTCCATCACTTAATGAGAGTTTTATCAACAAATATCTGAAATATACAGACGTTGCAAACACAATCTGCGACGGTATATGTTTATTACAGTAACTATGGTAAGCGGACGACACATCCGTACAGTTGGTTCACGAGTTATTTAACGACTGACACACTGTTAAACGTACGAGTTTCTTGGTACACTTATCAGTATTTAGAGATGTACGATACTCTGAAAATACCAAAAGTTTAGCTCAGTAATAATTACCACAGTAAAAATAATACAGAAATATCACAATCAGATAGTATAATGTTTTATTTTTTCAAAGTATTTTTGGACGTTAACGCGTCTATGTTGTGGTTACTGCGAATGTTTTTTTTTTTTCGTTCCAGTTCGTCCGAATCACGGCCACGTGGTCCGAACCATAGTTCCTTGATCTATTTTGTTCTGTCCTCGTGGCGGATTATTTTTACATCGCTTGCGAATTAGGTTATATGATGCTGGACGTGATCAGTTAAAATGTCTTAACATGGTTTTCGAAATGTGGATATATGTCTTCATTTTTATTACTAAACAAGCTGTGGTGATGTTTATAAGGCAATGATAAAAATCTCGCATAGCATTCTTTTATATAAAAAAACATGTATCGTGAATTATCGACTGATTATTTGGTGATTTATAAAATGTCATTTTTCAAAAACAAAGTACAAAATAATCCAGGAGGACTTTACAGTAAGTTTAGTCACTCATTTTATTGACAACTGTTTTTCTGCATGTATACAATCATTAGTCATGACTGACAATTACAATTAAATTTTGAAATATACTGTAATTGCACATGATGTCAATATTTTTATCAAGTTTTTACGTAATTCTTTCCCTATGTCGATAACACGTACAAATTTTTCACGCAATATTGTTTTAATATATACGGCGTACTGCGTTGTTTTTTCCTATGATGCCGACTGGCTGTACACCTTTTTGTCGGTTGGAAATAGTACGTCGACGCGATGCATAAATTGAGCCAATTAGATGCTAGTGAAGTGCAATGATATTACGTTATTTGTTTACTTCAGAACTCAACTTAGAGTGAACGGAGAATAGTAAATACACAGAATAATAATACCTAACTTAATACACCAAAGATAACACAACACAGTGTTATGCAACTTATAATTATGATTCTCTATGACACATGCAGAGATGGTGTCATTGCCAAAAGTGTACTAACCATGTGGTTTGAGATAGTGTGCACAACTTGCTGACTGCTGTATGACTGTTGATTTTTCCCCAGTACTATGTGGACTCTGTT
This sequence comes from Medauroidea extradentata, assembly GCA_003012365.1. NCBI lineage: Eukaryota > Metazoa > Arthropoda > Insecta > Phasmatodea > Phasmatidae > Medauroidea > Medauroidea extradentata. The sequence continues at coordinate 40,908 of PNEQ01039059.1, read as the reverse complement.
AATTTTTCCCATGTACTGTACTGCATTCATACCCAATTCAATAATGTGTGGCTCAGTCTGTGTTTTTTTTTTTTTTTTTTTTTTCCAGTATGAGCTATTCGTGTGTAAAATACATGTAGGCCTGTAAGTTATCCAGTGCCATCTTATTCTCAGTTGTTTTTTTTTTTTGTACTCTCTTGGTTTTTCCCCTATACCTTTCAGTTTTTAAACTAACCTATAAATGTGTTGCAGGAGCATACTTCCAGGGACTAGCCAGGGGGAGATATCTGGATATATCCCCTCCTAACTACCCCAAATTTCAAAACTATATTTTTGTATTTACTAAATAAGTGTAACTTAAGTAATATGTGTTTGAATGTATGTACGGATCCTACGTGGCAATAAAAATATCCCCCCTCCTTTTTTATTTAAAAAATAAAATAAAAATAAATTGTGGCTATGCCTCTACACATTTCTTTTGGGGTAGTAAAGTTGAAGAGACAAGGAAATAACTGAATGATTTATTGCTAAAAAATTTCAGCTCATTCAACAAAGTAAATTTTTTAACATAGGAGAGTCAAACATGGTAGGCCTGAGAGATTGTTGAGAGTGGAATTTAGTGTCACAAGGTTTGGTAAAGGCCAGTTTACACCAACGATAACATTGCTAATAGCAGGTGTTTTCAGCAACGTTATTAACAATGTTGTATAAATGCTTGAAAGTTGTTGACAACAGCATGTTATAACGTTGTTGTTAACATTCTGTTATTAACTTTGTTAATATTTATAACAAATGTTAATAACATTTGTTGCCAACATTTTGTTATGAATTTTAGAAACATGTTAATAACTTTGTCACCAACAATGTTGATAACATTATTTTCCCAACCCATTCTAGGGGGTACTAGATCAAAGTATGTTGGTAACAAATGTTACTAACAATGTTATCAACAATGTTGTGGGCATGTTTGTCATTAACTTTGCTATTAACTTCCGTTCACCATGCTTAGAACTTTGTTAAAAAGTAACATTGGTGTTTTCAGCAATGTTGATCACACATTTGCTATCAACATTGCTATAAAATAGTGTGCCATAGTTTAGGATTTGTTGATAAAATTTTGTAAGTAACATTGTTACTGTTATTTTTTCGGTGTAATCTGGCCTTAACAGTAAACCTGTACGTGTTGCCTATGTTTAAGTTTGCTTCAGTAATGTTAGGTTAATTCTAATGATAGTGAGAAATTTGGGCAGCACTTAACAGTTACCTTCAGTATTCGGAGGTGAGACTGAAATGAGTTTTAGATGATGCAGCAATGTATTTCTTTATTCAGTGTGCCACAGTACTGATTTCACTGTGTGTGATACAGAGAAAATATAGGTAATGACTTTGTAAACAAAAATGGGAGGACATGCACATGTCTTACGTAATCCCACATGTCCAATGTCACACCCGCTTACTGTAGCTATTAAATGGCTACAGTCGTATTTGGTGCTAGGTAAGATACAATTAGTATCTTCAGTTAGTGACAGTGCAGCATGATAGTATCTAGCAAATTGGTTCATTCACCAACAGAAAATATGTTTTGGTGGCATTCTTTAAAGCATACAGTAGCATCACACATGTGCTTAAAAATATTTTTGCTCCAAGAAATGTCTTTCAAACAATTCTCTAGGGTTTACATGCAGTTTCTTGAATGATCTTAAGTGACATTTAAAAAACTATAGAAAAATTTGTGTCAAAAGTTTATTTCTGAGCTCGTAAAGTACAAATCACAAAATTGGTTAGGACCTACCTGCAAAAGAACCAAACAATAAGATTTGGTGCTTTTAGCACAGCAATTATAACATGTGTAAATGAAACTATTGTCGGTACAGTAGTTAGATAACATTAAGGTTTAAATTACAGTAGCCTATAGGTGTGTTAAGTGTGTAGAAACTGTAATGTAGCCTATTTAAATTTGTCAGAGTAGTAACATTTGCAAATAATTTATATTATTATTTTATTATCCATTTTAATGCACAGTTTTTTTCCATTTTTTATTAATCAATCAATTGGACTTATGGGGTGGTTTATTGTCAGGTGAGGATAGCAGCCAATGACTGCCGAGTCTCATTATAAGAACCCCTATAGCTGGAAATAGCTGATTAGCTGAAGCGAAGTCACGCCATAAAGAAGGAAAGCAGGAGGAAAAAAAGAGATGTGCGGCGACGAGAATGGTTGTAGGTTCGGTGCCCTTTTGTTTCAGTTGTAGAATATTGGTTGCGCAGGAGTAAATTGGATATTACTTACCGTTATAAGATGTAGGTCGGTGCTATGGTGACTTGTTTTCTTCTGCATAAAAAAAATCTGTGTACATTGTATTTTGGTGAAAATAATAAAAGTGAAGAAAAGCTCTAATCTGTGAACTTGTATCGTCTTAGCCTGAGCATGGGAATCAACAATGTTACAAAACACCTGGAGAATGTTCATTAATCACTTTAGACAGTTTCAGATGCCATAACAGAACTAGCAGCATTCAGTTGTGTGCAAAGTCAAAAATTTTATCAGTAGGTTTTTTTATTTTAAGCACAGATTAATTTTCAGAATTGCTACTGAAGCAGAATTATTTAGATGAAAAATGCATAAATCCATAATTTCCAGTTCCTCAATAAGGTGTGACAGTAACTAGACAGAAGTGCATCAATCTGCGTAATATAAACTCACAAATTTGCCATAATGCTTTTTTTTTTGTGGGATTGGATCTTGCTAGTTAGTGCTTGTTATGTATTAACTTTCAGAATCTTGTCCATTAAATAACTTGTGTGCTTTGAACTATGTGGCAGCACAATATACAAGTGTACATACGCACAAATTTTGGTTAATTTTTTATTGGACTCGTTTGTTTCATTACTTCTCTTGCACTAAACTCTTGAATTGGTGCTTTGTCTTGATACTGCATGTCTGACTGGGTCCATTGTGCTGTGATGCAAGCATTCCAAGGTTGTTTCCATGTGTTGTGCTCAGTGTTAATGGGAACAGGAACGGGTGACTGGTCAGCCTTGACCAGCTCAGCAGCATAGTGGTACATGTAGCTAACAGTCCAGGATGTAACAGTACATTATTGTTCTTTATGTCTGCAGCTTACCTTGTGCTGCAATGTGCCATTACAACACACTTGTTCCTTTATGAATGATACATTTATACAGTACTACTTTGATAAATCATTTTGATCTATTATTTTAACACAATATATAGTGTGTGTTAAATATGGCTAATTTAAAATCTCCATAAAATTCACACAATTTTTTTAAACTAGATTTTTTAATTAAATTATTGAAGTATATCTCAAAATTATTTTGTAGTGCTGGGTTTTTTAAGGTCCCCTTAGGCCTATTTTGTTTCGTAATTGTGTAAATCCTGTCTTTATTTAAAAAAAAAACTATATCATTGTTATACGTTGTCATTTGTTAAAGCAAATTTTGATGCACTGTCATGGACAACTTGGTGATTTAGTCAAATTACTGGTGAAAAAATTAAGTTGCGGTATGTCTTGTAGATTAAACTGTAGGTAGTCTGTTCTGATGGTAAAGTTGTGGGGATAGATGAAAGTGTGGTTTTCTAAACCAGTTTGCTCCGATTGTCTATAGTGGAATTATTATAATTTGAGCAACTGAAAAAGAAAGAAGCTGAAGCATTAACTTATAGCCTAGTTGAAGAGGCCAATTCCTTTCAAGTTATAGTGTGAGTGAAGAGATTTTGGTCAGCACTTAACATCTATGTCTTTATCGCTGGTCATGAAATGTGATGTGAATATAGAGTGGCGTCAGAATGAAGAAATAGTGGAAATGGGAGATCCTTGAGAAAATGCTACATGCGAAAATCTGGGGAGCAACCCCGCCGGGAGCCAAACCCGGATCGCTGTGGTGGGAGGAGGTGAGTGCTCTATAGCCACTGTGCCAACCGTGGTCCCTTCAAGTTATGCTATTAAGATGTTTGTGTAGTAGAGAAGCAAGCATTTGACATTTGTTTCATTCTTATATATAAAGAACATAGTGGTTTGCTGACCTATAGAAATAATTTTGTCTATGGTAGCTCAATAATGACATGTTTAAAAATTTGAATCAAGTAATGGAACATGTTTTTTCTCTTCTCAGTAATACTGTTATATGCATTACATATACTGTATTAACAATCAAATTTCTTGGATTGTGATGGGATTCAGTGGCAGTGTTTTACACAGAGCATATCAATATTCACTTGATGAAGTGAGAGGCTGTGTCTTTTAACTGATGTATGGAAGTATTTTTTTAGTTGGCTTTACTGCTTGAGTACTTTTTTTAATATTACTGCATGTAGAAAATATGTACTTGTAAACAACTAAGTTGTTTAAAAACTTAACATGACTTTTGAAAATATGATTGTGGGAAGCAGAAAATAACTGTTCATGGCATAGGCCTACTAGTGTTTCACGTTATTTACATTAACTTGGGTACCATTTTGTAGAGAAGACTAATTTATTTACAGAGTGAAGAATTGGAATTGTTTATGAAACCTAAGAGTGGAAAAGTTTGCTGACTTACACACATTTGGTTTGCCATATAAATTTTCATGCTAAATATGGTTTGGGATAAAGTGAGCATATTTGAAACCCTAGTTACTTTTTCCCTTTCAGATAACAAATAACAAAGTGTATATAGATTGTGCCGTTCTCCAAAGTTTACTTGAAAGTGTTGCAGCCTTCTTTTAAGTATTTTTAGGACTGTATTAAATTATATTTTCTACTACCATTGCCATACATAAAGTTTGAATGTGTGCTGGGAAGGAAGGCGGACACAAAATATAAGTAGGCTGATGCCTTTTACTACTCGTGTAGAGCTAAGGATAGGAAATAGTTAAGTTCCCAGAGGAAGAACTGTAAAATAATGACAGTTAATATAAAGCAGATATTATTAATTTTAATATTGGGCAATTAAATAAAGCAACTGAATATTCAAATAAGACATAACAAAGTGTGTATCACACTTTTATTTGAAATACTTAATAAGACTATGCAATCCCTTCTAATAAAAGGTTTCCTAGAGTGCACTCCTGACAGGCTAATTATATTAATGTGAAGACATGACGTTAGGTTGATTACAGTCATTAAAATTAATTATTGTTCATCAAAGTCATAGGAGAAGAAAGATTGATAGTCTGATGACGTAACGCTCACGTAGTGGCGTAGAACTTAGCTGAGAGTAGCAACGAATAGACGTCCCAAGAAAGGACATGCTGAAGGAAATACACGACGGCTTCAGTGGATGAAAGTAGGATTGAATTGAAAATCAGACCGTTGAATTATGGTAGAATTGAATTAGTTGAAAGTCACACAGTTCAATTGAATTTGAACTTCAATTAGTTGAACCTTCCACTCGGAAAGTAGACCAGATGACTTGCATCTTGAAGTACGTTGAAAAGTTAAGTAAAGGTAAGAAATATCTCAAGATTAAATCACTTCTATATACTTAAAACAAAACACTAACACTACATGATGTAGAGAAGTGAGGAAAGTGCATCAGACTACGTCCCATTGGCTACAAACTCCCGAAACACAGGAGCAGCGCAGAGACAAGTCATATTTCTTCCAAGAGGCAGTAAGAAGTGTGGGAAAAGTAACCCTCTACATAAGGCATGGTAATGTCAAGTACGTAGTTTCTTACGCGGCCGCAAGATAGCGCGAGGATGTTCAAAACGGCCAAACGAGGGGCTAGACAGCAGGCGGACACAGTGTGGCGAGAGAAAAAAAGATACAATGGAGATTATGTTTATGTCTACAGGCTAGCAGCTGCTGCGTTGCGCGTATTGCACGTGCTCGGAGGATGCACGGGCTCTGCTACTGTGAGAAAGTGGCTGCAAGCACATACAGTATTTCCTGTGGATTGTATTACAAGGTGATAGCGGCGTGGCGAGATGCTAGGCTGTGAAGCAGCTGGTGTGTGATCGCTTGCTTGGACTGAGACATGAAATAAAATGTAGTACAGCAACCAGTGAAATACTGCATGAAAATTAATAGTCATAGTATCGTTGAGTTACTAATAAAGGTTGAATTCAGATATTAGATCACTTTCATATTCAAAATAATAAAATATTTGGTGTAATAATGCAAATAAAAATGACATACAACTTGTAAAATGGCACAAAAGGTCACAATAGCTATTATTGTTCTAGACATGATAGGGATTAAAAGGACTCATTTTATCGCAAAAGAAACCATAGGAGCATTTCATAATATAGGAGATCCAGATATTCCAGAAGTTAGTAAAGTCCCTTTCACACAATCAAATATTTATTGAATTCATTTTATTGAATAGCATGTCGGTTGAAGAAATTTTATTCAATAAAGATTTAAGGGACCATGTGAAAAGTTATCACACAATTTGTAAGTAAATTGTGCACAAAATAAATAATGTACATATTTTACAACTATCTACTAACTTTGCACAACACAAAAATATTTGGTAAGCTGGTACAAAATGTCTTATTATTTTTCTATATATTAATTAAAGAAATGATGCTCAGTTTAATTTTTAGTATGGTGAAATTTGCATACCGAACTCAACTAATATGTTATTTGAATTAATACTGTCCGAATAACCTGTACTCCAGTCTAAAATATTTTGATTCAAAAAAATTTCTTACATGTTCGGAACTAAATTCACGACGTTCAGTAAATTGAAAGACAAAGTGGCCGCCGTTATGATGTCAACATGGCGTCACACAACATTCAAGAGATTGAATTCAATAACTTTGATAGAAAATTGAAGCAAAATTTGACTGTGTGGAAGGGCCTTAATTGGTAAGAATGGAAAAATATTAAAGATAGATACTGGTCTTACTTCTTAGATATAACATTTTGAATAATTACTTAAACATTTTATAATTCAGTGTCTTTCCTTTAATTTTACAGTTTCCTATTCAAGAAAAAAAATTTAGTTGTGGGTATGGGAAAATACACAAGTATTTATCTTTGAATATTGATAACATTTATATAGTAAATGGTACGTATTTGTATTAAAGTCTGTGTATGGTATTTGAGAAAGTTGAAAAAGTGAATATAAAGTTTTTGGCATCATTTTGTGACATTTAACATTAGTATCTGTTCTCTGTTCAACCATTTAAACAAAGAGAAAATAAAAAAAACACTGGAGGACTGAGTACAAAACACACAACCTTCCGAGAAGCCATCTTTATTCACACTGTATTGTTTACGAGATGCTCGTCCGGTGAGCATAGAAGAATTCATCAAACATACCGTCCACCGAGACCGAATAGATAGTCTCAAAAGTACATAAAATGTCAAATTTTGAAGAGAAATGTCGCTGAAGAAAGGGTCTAGCCAGCTATACCTAATGATTATCACCTTCGGCCAGAGTTCAACAAAGTCACTAACACTAAATTATAACACAAGATACAATGTTGACTTCTTGATAGATAGGAAGACGTTAAAGTTTGTCCACCAAACGTGTCAATCCCTTAGGAGTCTGCACATCTATAACTCTCACAACTCAATCCGACCCGGGATGCACCTTAGTTATTCTTGCCAAACACCCACACTGGGGTGGAGCACGGTCCTAGCCTACAAGTACAAAATCGCTTGGGGTCAGTCCGGGTTGTTGAGTGCGCCACTTGCTGAGAGGTTGTAGCTGCTGCAGGTACTCACGATGCCACTGGTTCCAAAACTGGGTAGCCATGGTGCACACCATCTTCCAAAATCTGGTGAGACAGATACTTTCTTCAATTTCTACAGGCTCTGACACTGCCACAATGGGGCCACCAATGAGGAAATGGTCATGTGTTAGGGCAGTTAAGTCGGATGGGTCAGGTGTTAGGGCAGTTAAGTCGGATGGGTCAGCTGAAGTTGGTGTAAGAGGTCTAGAGTTCAGTATCGCTTCAACTCTGGTACACAGGGTAATCAATTCTTCCAAAACTAGAATTTGTTCACCAACAACCCTACGGAGATGATACTTAGCTGACTTAACCACCGCCTCCCACAACCCCCCTTTGGTGAGAACTGGCTGGAGGTATAAAATGGAATCTTGAGTCAAGCTGAAATTTTCCAACTCAGGAGACAGTGTGAAGACTTTGTTTAGCTGCTGAGAAGCACCAACAAAATTTGTGCCACAATCAGAGTACAAGTGGAAGCACGATCCTCTCCTAGACATAAACCTCGTCAGGCAGGGCAGCCAAAAAACTATCAGTAATTAAGTCAGTGGTAACTTCTATATGTACAGCTTTCGTGGCAAGGCAAATAAATAGTATACAAAGGTATGCCTTCTGCAAGGGAGACTGACGTAAATTATTTGAGCGAATAGAAATGGGTCCTACATAATCCATTCCCGTTTTGAGGTGGACTTGCTCTTGCTGAGGGTAAATCACCCATCAAAGGGGAATAGTTTGTAGGTCGGTAACGTGAACAATGCACACATTTAAAAACTCTGCACCTGATGAGGTATCGGGCTGAAATGATCCAAAATGAAACCCTTCACATATGTCACAATGCGGATAAGCCTAATCCAGGAAGACACTCGCTGAAGCAACGACAGGGTTACTGGGTTATCATGAGTTGCCACTAAAGTCAATTGGGATGATTTGAGCTCCGGGACATCGTGGATTAAGGGACAAACACTTGATAATGGCTATTCCGTGGTAGGCAATGGTAGCCAATGAGGTCCATGCCACCAAAGGCTATGAGAACTAAGTAGCTGAGGGAGTATGCCATGCGAAACAGTCTGCTGGGTTGTGTGTAGAGGACACATGCTTCCAGGATTGAGGGGTGACACTTTCATGAATCAGGGCAACATGATTCGCTACTAAGGTTTTAAGTTTATAGGAGGGTGTTCTGATCCAAGCTAGGGTTACATTTGAATAAGACCATGCATGAGTCGAAGAAACTGGTACATATTTGGTTAAGAAAGTGTGACACTAGTGAAGCAATTTTGCCAGTAAATGAGCACCACAGTGTTCTAACCTGGGCAGAGAAATTTGCTTCAAGGGAGCAACTCGTGACTTAGCGATGATGAGGCTCACAGTCACATTTCCTTTGGCGTCCACAGCTCGCAAATAGACAACTGCTGCATAGGCTTGTTCGGAAGCATCAGCAAAACCGTGCAGCTCAACATGTCACATACGGGCAAACAAAGCGTACAAGTTGAGGAGATTGCACCTCAGGTAGACCATCCACAAATTGCTGCCATCTCTTTGCAAGATGTGGGGGCAAGGGATCATCCCAACCTAACCCTTCAGTGCAAAGAAGCTGAATTAATATCTTAGCCCACACAACCATGGGGGAGAGCCAGCCCATCGGGTCGTAAATACCAGTAATTGAGATAATACAAAGCGTTTGGTAGCTTTACATTGATTGATGGTCAAGTTGTAGGAAAAGGTATCAGCCTCAGGGTTACACTGCAACCCAAGAATGTTTACCACAGACCCACCTGTAAGCTCTACAGCTTTAGGTTGTTCACAATGAGTGATGGGTACAGAGTCCAACACATGTGAATGATTACTACACCACTTCCGAAGTTCGAATCCTCCACGGCGCAGTAAGTCCACTAACAGGTCCAGTAGCAAAGTAGCTTCTTCGAGTGTTGATGCTTCAGTTACAATATCATCCACAAAGATATGATGTGAAAGGACATTTGCCGCAAGCGGATAGCGATGTCCCTCGTCAATGGCCAGCTGCTGGAGGGTGCGAATGGCTAAAAAGGGTGAGGGAGACAGGCCATAGGTGACCGTATTTAACTGATAAACAGATATGGGTAGCACAGGATCTTGCCGCCGTAGGATGAGTTGGAATGGACGATCATTTTCGTGGATCAAAATTTGTCTGTAAATCTGCTTGATGTCACACGAGAATACAATTCCATAAAGTCTATATCGCAGAATAACATCGGTAATGCTCATCTGAAGTTTGGGACCAAAAAGAAGACAATCATTCAATGATACTACATTATCAGTTTTCGAACTACCATAAAAAACAACTCAGAGTTTTGTTGTGGAACTTGATGACTTCAGAACACCATGATGGGGTATAAAACACTCAGTGACTGATGAACCTGTTCAGTGGCGATGCGTGATCTAATTTGAAAGGCAAGCTACTAAATCATATTTGCGGCTACCAAGATTTTAGCTTTTTAAAAGGGAAAGAGGGGATGGTGTACCTTAAATCTCGGAATATTTTAACGGAAGAGAGTAATAATAAAACAGATTAAAAAGCATTTTCCTTGGCAACAAGCGTGGCAACTAGTTCAGCAGGAAATCATAACGTCTTGTATGGCAGCTGTTAAGGTATCAGGTATCGCGTCAAAAATTCTTTTATCAGGATGCGTGAAGGCAATATGACGGGATACATGATACCTTGCAAAATAAAACCAAGGAACCAGCCAGTCAGTGGGTCAGATTGTCATGTTTCTATCTACAGTATGCCGCGTTGGCAGGGGCGTCATTTAGGGAGGGGGGGGGGCAAATTCCCTCTCCTGGATTTAGAAGGATAAGTGTATAAAAATTTTTTGTGTATTTCGTTATTTACATAATACTAAGGTAAGCGCATAAACCAAAGTTTTATTATTAAAATTTCCAATTTATACATGCTCAATAAATAAAAAAGATGCAACAAGGTCACTGTCGCCCCCCTCCCCCAAGAAAAACCTGAAATGATGCCCCCGTACGTTTGAAAATCACGGCTGATGATGTGGCCGATGTTCGAGGCCATTGACTGTAGAGTTACAGCATTCACATTATTATAATCATAGCTCTCATAAAGCCTTCGTTTAATATCCTGCCATCAACACTGTTGAACGATTTTTGAATTTTTACAAAGAAAAGCTTTGGAATCCCAGTTGCCAATAAAGCTTAATATATAATTGCATAATTTTCAAAGTTGGTTGTAGTATTACTATAGACAGTTTGGGATAAAGTGAGCACTCAAAAAATTCCCTGCTAAAAATCTATTTTCAGCCATTTCGTATTTTTCCGCGCGTAACGCAAACTATGGGAAATGTTTATCATCTCTAGACATGGCACATGATGTTTGCGCAAGTAACAAAGTGTTCAGTCGGTAGGAACCTATATAGTTTGATAAAAATATAATTATATAAAATACAAGTATGTCTATTCCGGTTGATTTTGTTTCAGTAATGTTCTATTAAAATATGAAAATAAACTGAACTATTTTGCGTAATTTCGCTGCCAACAATACAAGGTGTAAAGCAACTATAGTTAACGTAGAATTATATGCTGTAACGGCCAGTGATATTTTTCAGATGTTACATTTTTAGTGTTCACTTTATCCTGAACGACCTAACACTTCTTTTGGCAACTGGGTTTCCAAAATGTTTCATTGTATAAGTAGCTTACAAAAAAATTAGTCAACAATCAATCTCACAAGGATAGTTCCGATATGTTTATGAGAACTGAGCACAAAACACCATTATTGAAATTAATTCTGTAACATTTACGAATATTTCGAATTAAGAGAAGTTTTAAATAAGATTACATACATGTTGAATTACAATAATTTCAGGTGTCGGCCTACCTTCTCTGATGTCACAGCTTTGATGAATAGTAAAAACACTGTTGGAGAAAAGGTTTAGCACGTAATCCACACACACACAACACTTGCATACACTTTTCCGTTTAATTCATTTTATGTATCTTGGATTTTAGTCTCGCAAGACCAATTTTATCCCTAGTTTAGATAGCGCAGCTAATAAAGGTAAATTTCAACGCACAGTAACCAAATTAAATAAAAAACGATAATATTCACTTGGCAGCATAACCGTGCAGCGCGCGAACTTGCCAGCATATTGGATTCGTGTAGTAAAACGAACTACCGGTGACCAGTGTTGCCAACTGAAGTTTATAGAAAACCACTAAATGCACTGTAACAATCACCGGAGACGTAGGTCTTTTCAATAGAAAGGAACATTTCCAATTTACTAGTATCAGTTTAAACAGTCTTCGCCTCCCTGTTTATCAACGTATAAATTACAAAACTTGACCGGTAATACATTATCTGAAATTACAGTAACTGGTAACAAAACTACCATAGTGGCAATTCTGCTAGGTTCAGCTATATTCGTATCACTTCGTTGAGAAAGCACTGCAATCATAGCTTCTAACACAGCGTCACGCAGCCAATCTCCTCCCATGTTCCTTCCAACCGGACACCCCACCAACCCCTTCATTCACCCGAATACTATCGCCGCAACTCTACCCACTGGAAGCGTTATTGGAAGCGCTTTTCAACAGCTTGCTTTGGTTGTTTAGTTTACGAGTTCTTATCTTCCGTTTTACAGTATTGTAATCTGAGCGGAATTTGTAAAAGATACACCTATTTTCATGGGTCATAGTTAGCTTCTAGTGGAGACAAGGTTACAAGTAAATATTTATTATAATTAGAGGATTGTCAGGAACCGGCCTGGGCAAGCACTGCTTGCCTTGCTTACCCTGACGAGACGCCACTGAACCTGTTTCATGCACAGTTGGTGAGGCATTGTCATATGGTTCCATGTGACCTGAGTCCATATATAGTCAGTCATGAATTCAGTATAAAGTTCCTTGAGATCTGGTTGAAGTGCTAACTTCCGTTCAAGGGCATGGAAACGATGTTCCGCACACACCCGTGAACCTCCAATATATGAGCCTTGTTCCTTGAAGGGCAGACGTACTGTATATATATATCTGAATTGTCACGGTATAGTCCATCTCACGTAAGAATTCCATTTTTTGACAGTTATGTTCACATTCATTTTTACTGCTGTTGCCATGGAACAAGCAGTGTTTTCCTCTGCCACAAGTGATTTTTGCACAAACACACTCAACTAGTTTTCAGACTGCATTACATCAAAATAGAAAGTATTTTTCTGTAGAAATTTGTGCATGTTATTGTCTTCAGAACTGTCAAAAAATGGAATTCTTATGTGAGACAGACTATAATGTGTAGTTGGGAAACAAACATTGATACCGACAATGAACTTGAATCCGGAGGATTGGGAGAAGCCTCTGGACACTCCCCAAGAATAACCATCTTAATTTTGACTCCAACCAACTGGCAAATGCTTTCTAGTTCCAAATGTCCACTCAGACTAATTTTAGGGTATATATCAGCACCCAACAATATGTCAATCTATGCTGGTTTGTCAAAGAACGGATCAGCCAAGGGAATAGAGCCTAACCTTGTCTTAACACATGGATCCAAGAGTGACCAAGGCAAAGGGTTTGAGATTTTGGAAACAACCAAAAAAGAATGTTGAGGGCTATGTGACAGGTCCACGACTGATTGAATTTTCAAGTTAAAGAGCCCTTGAGGTGCACACTGTTGTTTGAAAGGCCAATGACGTTCTCAGAAATCTTGTTGTAAGTAAGGAATAGAAGCTGAGTTGCTGTGTGAGATATAAATTATGCTTGTGCAGCACTATCAAGTAGGCACCGCATTATGTGTGGTTTGCCATCAGCACCGTACACCTTAACCAAAGCGGTAGCCAACAATACCGAGGTTTTATACTTATGCGCAGGCACACCAACAAACTGATCATCTTGACTAGTATCAGGTATTTGTGAATCACCAGGTGTGTTATTAGGGTCGTGATTTGGCTGCAGCAGGGTATGATGTCGGCGTTTACACTTCATGCAGGTACTGGTGGAAGAGCAAGATGCCAACCTGTGGGAAGTGCCTAAACAATTCAGTCTCTTGTCCCTCACAATAGCATCCTTGTCTCATGGAGTGGCTTAAACAAAGTCTGGTCATGAATATATAGAATGAGTTGTTTGTTCACACATTATATAAGGTTTCCTGAAATTTGATTCAGAGTTTGACATAAAAACAGCCTTTTGGTACTATATATTTGTATTTGTCAATTTTGAGGTGTTTGAAGAAGTCCTTTCAGTTTTTGTGGAAACAAACTTTGTTCCCACATCTTGGGCACTATCAATAGTTCATGCTTCAGACTGCAAAAATTCCACCAGCTCAGAAACTTCTGGGAGGACATCCTAAGCTTGGACACGAGATTTTTCAAACCGTAGATGCAACCCTTGATCCAATTTTTTCCCACAAAATAGTTTACAGGACAGAGCTATTTTAAGTGATTTTGTAACCAAATGCTTCCAGTGCCCTCAAATTCTCATTGAAGGTATGGACAAACTGTGTATTGACTTATGATTGAAGGAACTTGCAGAAACCAACTCAAGGATCCTATTTATGTAAAGAGTGGTAAGCTTTCTTTTATTCTGATATTGTGACAACAACAATCCCCATGCAATATTATAATTTTCACTATCATCATCTTTCAAACTGCCAACAAGATACTGAAATTTTTCTACGTCAGATATGGCTTGGTTATCATGTATTGTTGCTTGATACAACTGGGAGAATGTAGGCCAATCTTCCCATTGGCCTGTGAATGTGGGGAGATTTAATTTGGGCAAATGAACGTTCATAGTACAAACATAAGCAGTGGGTTGACATTGATCCTGTTCTGTGAGGACAGAACTGAGTGCAGATCTAATATCGGAAACTTAACAAACAGTTGTTTTGCTTTTCAAAAAACAAGGATTCATCAAAATCGTCTGGTAGAGGCTCATAAATAAACCATAGACAAAATATCGCCAAGATCCACAACTCAAAAGTTTAGCCTACATGTAGTAACAAACACGATTATTGAGAGACCAAAAACGCCCAAGTGAACATAATGTGAATCACATGCCTATCAGAGCCGTAAATCAAGATAAGAGAACACTCAAAATCGAAACAAACAACTAAAACGCCATCCATCCACACAATTAATTAATCTCCCTCGTAGATGACGAGACTTTACAATCCATTTGAATCCATTTCTCCCGCCGAAGCTGATCGAAAACGTTCGTCAAAACAGTTTGTTTACACAACCCATGAACGTTGTGAAAATATTTGAGACAAACACTTAGCCGAGAGTTCCACACGCACATTATCGCTAAATAAAATAACATTACGTACAAGGTTATCCGGCTCGAGAAAGGACCAAAATGTTCTCTGTTCAACCATTTAAACAAAGAGAAAATAAAAAAAATCACAGGAGGTCCGAGCACAAATCACACGACCTTCCGAGAAGCCATCTTTATTCATATGTTTTGTTTACAAGATGCCGGAACTATTTGTTAAATTAATGCGCGTCCGGCAAGCATAGTCTAAGAATTCATCAAACAGAATCATAGAAGTTATTGTTCTGTTACAGTTCTCAAAGACAACTGACCGTATATCTGATTCTTGTACTCTTATTTCTTGCAATGTCTCTTACAACATGGTAAAATATTTTAGGCTATGGACCTATGGAAGAATGTGTTTTGGTTCCAGACAAGAACAGTTACTATAGAAATTATAAAGTGCTTGGGTCAGAAAACAGTTACACCTCAAAGCTGCGTGAATGGTACGTGGAGGCTTCTCATGAAAGTTGCAGTTTTTTGATACTGAGAATGGGATGATGTGGTTACCATCAAGTAATAGCCAGGCTTCAACTCATCCAGCAGAAGGCTGTCGTTTTCCTCTCTTGGTTGTGTGTACAGGTTTTTCACAGGTCCTAGAAGAGATATCACTAAGCACATCATCAGACCTGCTAACAATGTGATTACCATTGAACAACCCCCAGGTAACTGCTGGTTGAAGCACCTGCACCAAAGCCAAAGCCCAGCACCAGCAAGCAGCATCTCTATCAAGAGTGGGTGCTAGCCTTTCTGCAGGCTACTGGGCATCTGGGTGGACATATTTTATGCACCTGGTGCTTGGGAGTTCCAGAAGCAGAATGGGTGACATTAGGCATGTATATCTTGCCAATAGTTTGCTTTTGCGAGACATTATGTGGTGCCTGTGGCAAAAAGTGGTATGTAGTATACTATACTTTTTACTGTGTACTGTGAGGAAAAAAAAATATTTATTAAAGTGATTAGGTTCAGTATAGTGTACGTGTGTAGAGCGTGACAACTGAATATCCACATTAACAGAATACACAAGACAATTGAAACACAATTATGATTTCAAAGCGATGTAATTTACTATTAGAAATAGGTTTGATGTTATAAGAGGAAACTGACTGAAATTTAAAATTAAAAAATTGCATTCAAAATCACACAGTTCTGAAATTTGTGTTCCAAAGTTAAAATGATTAATGCAAATAAATAGTAGCACTCCAAATAATTGAAAATTTATCCTCAGGGTTCAAATACTAGTTTAAATTAAATGTCTCAATTGATTACTCAGCTGCTCAATTATAAAGACTAATTTTCCCAGGACTTCTGGGTACAGGTATCTAGTTATCCTTAAAAAACGTCCAGATCTAAAAAATAAATAATTTAAGTTCTGAAAAAGTTCAACTTAATCACCATTAAAACACTTATGAGCTATTGAAAATAGTTTGATACCAAATGATTTGCAGCAATATACGAAAATTAGGATGACAAAGTAATCTTCGGATTTTCACTTTGCTCGCCAAAATGGCTTATACCGGTGTCTTCTTCTGTCTTGAAGGTTACTATGAAATTTATCTATGTGGTTCTTACTGCTCGACCCTCTTCTTACCTGGTCGACGAACCTAAAATATTTACTATCTTTTGGTGGCACTATTTCAAATCCTGTCCTTAGGTTGGGTCCTTTTTAAAACAATTTCTTAGGGCGTAAAATTAATAAGTCCCCATTTGTTTAAAGAAGCCACCAAAAAGTCCCTGTAGCCTACATGGAATTAAGGACTGCAAAATCATACTCTTCAATCCTTAGTTAAAATAGCGAAAACGTGTTATGTGTTACAAGTAAACAAAAATATAGTGAAATTAGTACTCAAATATTAATCAAATAATAATCAGCAATTAAAAAGGTTACATTAACTTGTAATTACAATTCTGGATAAAACCATTTAATATTAATAAAGTTACTCGTTCTCAGCATAGAATCACCATGTTGTCAGATTAAATAAATTACGTCTGTGCTTTTTAAAAATACAGTATATATTACGTATATTCTTAAAACACATAATTAAGCATAAAATAACATTTTTAGTGGTTAAAATATATTTCTGTGACTTTTAAAACCAGTTAAATCTATCATCAATGCATTTAATATAAAGTTCATATTTCATATGTCACAGCCTGTATCATTTTTTGATGTAATGTTACAGTTACAGGGGTACTAGTGTCAGTTTGTCGCTTTTTACAATTCTGCATCAAGGTGTTAAAAAGAGACAGCTGAATCACACATTTTTTTCTGCAGCGAGAAAATAAACTTTTAAGATTAGTGGGAGACCTTACATGGTGCCAATGCATTTACGCTTCAAAGTCAGTCGCTCGTGGTTGAACTCACAGTATTTTTTTTTTTTCATTAAGTTGTCACGTTTTACTTTTTTTGGTTGGGGTTTCTTGTGATTATCATTTATGCACTTGGGTCATTCCAGTAAATTTCATCAGATATGAATTTAATTGGTTGCAGCACTATTTGCTATAAAACTGAAAAAAATCTATATGATTCCTGCATGTATTCAGTAACTAGAAACACATCTGGAATAATTTTACTTGACACCATTATTTGGCGAGGGGGTTTTGTGCCGAGGTACACTCAGACACAATACAAGAACTTAACAAATAATTAATACGGGAAGCGTCAAAGGACTGAGTGAAGATGGGACTTCAGATGGAAGACCCGAAGGCCAGCAAAACTCCAAGATTCTTAATACCAAAAATATTGTACCCTTTTAATTTGCAACAACAACAACAACAACAACAACAAATTGACATGTGAACTTAACAACAAGAGTCACAGATCCAAATTCAAATAGCAAAGGGCAAGGAAAGGGAATAGACCCGAAGACAACAGTTTACCACAATAGAGTCAATTTTACTGTATCACGTTGACATGTTCTTATACTACAAACTCTTCATTTGATGTTGATTCAGATATCACAGACATGGAAATCTTGTATATATGAAGTGATACAAAACTGTGTTTTTCGCTTGTTCCCGGTATGGCTGTAGCATCCATAAATCTGGTTGATAAGGCAGTCTCAGTATTTATGATGGACCAATCAATGTGAATGAAAGTTATGAATTTAATATTTTCAGTGCAGAAGGTGTCCATTTCAGCCACTGACAGAATGGGATTTCTTAGCATCCACTGCAAGCTTGCTTTAGCAACTAGCCTTTTTATAGTGCCACCAGTACCATCACATGGTCCTTTGCCATGGAATGTAGCGAAAAAATGCTAATCACCATTGATATCAAAATCATTCTTGTCATGGTACAGATTGTAACGTTTTTTCGATTCTTATACTGGCTGGCAGCACCGTCTGAGAAATAAATACTTTTATTCAGGTTACAATTAATTTTTAGAAACTCTTGAACACGATTCTTTTGAAAATTGTACACAGAACTGACAGTGTGATCCAAGAAATCTGTAATAAAGCAAAAACACTTCTTGGTGTTATTATCCTGCTTGCAGAGAAATATGCCACAAATAGATGTAATGTGGCTTGTTGGTTTACCCAGCGGTAACTTTGTATTTCATCTTGTACTACAAGTGTGTACTTTTCTAAAAAATCTCCAGTTACTGTACGTTTATAACAACTTAAACTTCATCTTTTCGTAGCGTGATGCTTTGCAATGAAGTGATGTTTGAGATTTTATAGTTTGTCCATTAAGCTTTTAATAAATTCATCATGAGGTTGAACTACTGAAAGTAAACTGCATCTATTTTCAGTTGTAACCCATTGTTTGTACTTTATGTCAAGATCTTTGCCCATGAAGTTACGAAGTATCCCATGTACAGTACATCTGCCGGGACACTTGTTACACTTGCTAAGCATACACTCTTCTCTGCTAATGTTGCATACCATACTTTCAAGCAGTTCCTTGTGACATTCAGTTTCGTACTGTGCAACATTAATTTGACATTGTCATGAATGAAACAAGCACAAACTGCATGTGTACCACTCGAAGCAGCAAGCATACGCCATTTTGGACGTAATCCTGCAAATATAGAAAATCCTATTTTCAATGCTGGGGTCTCTTCCACAAATTCTGTGTAAAGATCTTTTAAGTTGCATAAAATCAGGCACTTTTGTTTGTGAACCTTACCCTTACCTTCTACACGAACAGAGACAAAATGATTTTTTCCAGGGAAAATTCTGCTATAGTCATCATTTTCGTAAAACTGCGTAGCTGCTTTAATAACATCATCACTAACTTTCTGAAAGGGGCCGCAGTGGCCGAGAGGTCAGACCTCTCGCCTCCCACCAAGGCGATCCGGGTTAGATTCCTGGTGGGGTTGGTCCCTGGATTTTCGCATGTGGGAATTGTGCTGGACGATGCCGCTGGTCGGCTGGTTTTCTCTGGGATCTCCCGTTTCCCCCGCCCTTTCATTCCGGCGCTGCTCCATACATCATATTCATGTCACCTATCACCAGCGCTAAAGACCTCAATGTTAAGCGCTGACCAAAAAGCTCTCACTCACTCACTCACTAACTTTCTGAAGCTTCTTTCTCTTTTTTTCTGATAGTAAGTTATACCATATTCCTTTACGTGTTTCCAACACTTTCTCACTGTGTACTCTGTGACATCAAATTCTTTACATATTTTAGCTATAGACCAAGATGCTGGTAGCAACGTTAAAATTTTAATTTTTTTCCTCAGTTGTGGCACAGTTTATATACATTTTCTATTTCTAAAAAATTGGCAATTTGAAATATTTTTTTAAAATTACATAAAATGTCACTGAGGACTTTTACATACCTCTTGACGTAGTCCTTGACACTGTTATTCATTGTGAATTATTTCATTTCTGCAAGTCAGTTAGTTTTCATTTTGTGTATTAAACTGTTTTATGCAAATTTGGTCTTTAACATGCCACTGTACAAAAATTATAAAAGCTAGAAAATATTCATTGCTTTAAAAAATAGTCACTATATATATATATATATATATATAAAACAAACCATATCTTGTATAAAAATATAAATTATTAAAACCATTCAAATCTGGTATGAAATCCCCCCTTAATAAAATACGTTGCGGGCTTCACATAATTGTACACCTAGTTCACTAGGTTACCAGCAGGCATGTGTAGTTTGAGCAATAAGTGAACAATGCATCACATATACAGTCACAATTAAAATATGTTTAAACATATTTCTAGCACTTTAGTTCGAAGCATTAGTATCACAAAGTACTGTCCATACAGTGTACGAATTCCATTATTTGACAGATAAGTAAAAAAGTAGAACAATGTAAACAAAAACGTTATTGGCATATTCCAATTACTGCACCCGAATGCTCCCGGTGTGCACTCGACAGGTGCAGCGTGTTCTCAGTTACCGGAACTCCCGTTGGGATCATTCGAATTTTCGTATTCCAATTGAGAGTTGCACTCAATGGGTGCGCACCGGGAGCAGTTTTTGCTGCGCCGTCTCTCGAGACGGTGCGGCAAATGAGTGCAATTATGGCGGCAACCTGTGATTATGTAAACAAAAGAAAATCTTTTCTGTGGGGGAAATTACACAGTTATATGACTGTTCGGAACTTTAATAATGGAAAGAAGTGTATGTGATGCAAATATACAGCGTTTATTTTAATAAATGTGTTCGTTATTAAAACTATAGTAAGGTTAGTTGGATCGAGTTGTCCGCTCATCTAATAGCTGATTGGTCAAGAAGACAAATTGTAGTAAAGTAACCTCTCAAATTTCGTAGGATTGAATTTTGGCCGTTTTGGAGTACCTGGGGTTAAAGAATTTCGTGTTTTAATTAATTTTTTTCCACAAATATTTTGCACTGTAAATGTGGCGTGTTCTAGTTGTTAGAGCATAAACAATACACAGTCTTTCCGACAATCGTGTGACTATTGCATATTTTCAGTTTTCGGGGCGCACCGGATGCGCACCCTGAGCTGTCAATTGTAATACGTCATATGTATCCTTCAACCACCATGTGTTTTCCAGCTGACAACCAGAACATGTCAAAAATTAAAAGTGTGTGGTAGATAAATAAACGCTGAAAACATCAATTGGTTTCTACGTTTTTTTCAAAGCCAATATGAGTAAACTACACAATGACAATCCTAGATAATGGTATTTGTCAATTTTATGAGTAAATATTTATCCAGAATTACTAATTCGTTCCGCAATATCTCTTGCGCCGCACTCAAATGCACCAGGTTCCGGCGTCAAGAGATTGTGCCTAGTAGTTCATAACACTGGAAACAATTTTGTTTGAAACATTGAAAACTATTGTCTAGGATTGTTATTGTTTAATTTTCGCATCTTGGCTTCACGAAACCTACTGTAATAGATTAATGTTTTCAGCATTGAATAATGTACCACGCCCTCTTAAGGTATATCATGATTGTAATAACATCCAAAGTGTGTTGTGATTTTCTTGAGATTATTTTTTTAGATCTCAGACAAATAATTTATTTTCAAAACTGGCTGCACATTAATTGTACTAGGGTTAGGTGGGCAACCAATGTTAATGGAATTATTTCATATTACAGCAATGGATAGCCTACCCTACATATATAAAATTAATACATTTATTTAAAATTTAACTTTTTTTTTATATATTTTCCTAGGTATGATAAAAATTGTAACATTTAATGGCATTACCAAAAATAAACAATCCTGTATGGGCAACTTATGTTTTTTACTTGACATCTAAAAAGATTAAATAATAGTAGCTTATTTGGGTACAACAAACTGAAGTTGCAAGAGCTTATGACAGTGCAAGCAAACATATTTAAACTAAAATAATAAATAAAATAATTAATGCAAGCATTATTGCAATTATTTTTCGTGTTGCCTTCAATTTGGTTCTGCACTATCAGATCATAAAGTTGTATAGGCCTAGTTTAAGTTTACAGTTGTAGACTATTAAACAAACTTACCTTTTGTGGTAGAGCCTACCTTTGAAATATCAGTGTTATTATAGTCATGTGACTATTTATTGTAGACTATATAGAAAAAATTTGTGCTCTCACAACCTAAACAGAAATAATTTATCAATAAAAAGTGTAAGTAATAAAAAAAGGCCTAATTTCCCAGATCAGCTATAAATAATTTTGTTGGTTAACACACATCATTAAACAAGTACACTTTAATGACCGGGAAATATATAGGCGTAGGCGTACATCTTCTGGCCGTTTCTTTTGGTGATATGTAGGCCTAAATTTTTGCAGCAGACAAGCACAAAATCTCGCGTGAACTTTATATTAACCACTTAGGACCGGTTTCACCACGCAAGATTAAGGAATATTATCTAGATTAAGTAGTAAAATATCTCGATTTTCTGTCACTTATGTTTCACTACACAGTTAATCTCGATTTTCTTGGGTTATCGAGATTAAATAGTTAACCCTCCAATTTCGGCCGATTTTAGTCACATTATCGAAATTAACTCATAACATATGTTGTTTATAAACACATAAGTGGTGAGAGGTCTGACAATTCCAAATTCGAAAAGTGCATTAAACATTATGCAGTAAGTGCCAATCACACACACGGAAAAAGAGTGTTAAGTAATTTTGGTTCATAGCAAATATGTAAATTCTTAATTCCAGCCAATAACAACCCGACTACTCTGCTTTCTTCAAACACTTGAAATTACTGTAGATTCCGCAGTATATTTCGTCGCCAGCTGTCCAGAATATCGCCAAGGAATGGTATAGATGAAAGACCAACGTAAAAACATATTAGAAATAAAAAATTGCTTCTCCATGTTTATTACTAGAATAATCTTAACAGTTCTCGTAAAATCGGCTAATCACATTATACAGAGGTTGCACGTATAAACCTAAGAAAACTTCACTTACTCGTAATGTGCAAATAGAAATTAACAAATTTAAATGACTAAAAATATATATTCCAAGTGAGTTTTGAACCATCCACCTTGGGATCAGCAAACCAAAACTTAACCTCTGAGCCACCAAACACTTTCATATACAAGGCATATTATTAATTCTAAAAATGTTAATCTGATTTAATGGAAATTCTTGCTAAAAATAACAGAAATATACAACATTTTATTACATGTACACGTACAGGCGCTTTGTTTAGAAGCTCAGTCTGTGTGAAGTGTTCGGCCACTAAATCTAACAAAATATATTTCTCTTGTGCCGACATATGTTTACTTCGCTGCTTTTTTTGTTGACAAATTACATTCAACACTCGCCATAGTTTCTAACTCTCTTATTTTCACACGTGTTTATTTACACATGTGTTCATTGTTTACTAACAACTTGTGCCAAAGAGGTTGTTTTCAAAAGATAATCTCGATTTGTTCAGAAAATCGCGATATTATCTCGACTTTCTTGGAGGAAGATAATTTGTGGTGAAACACATCGAGATTAAAAGGGAAGATTAACTTTTAATCTCGATAATGTAAACGAGATTTTCTACTAAGTTAATCTTCGGTGGTGAAACCGGCTCTTACTTGCTTAAAAAAGAAAACAGACTTTTTCTTACAAAAAGAATTTATTGAGTCGGTGCCTTGAAACAGCATGTTTACATAAAAAGGCTAAAACAAGAACCGTAGGTGTTTACCCATAAATTCTGTTGAAATAAAAGTTAGGTAACATTTTTTTTTTAATTTTATGTAGCACTTTTCTACGGACGGATTACCTACTTCTTATTTAGCGACTATTTTTGTAGACATGCCAGCTGAAGTTCCTTTTCTTCCCAATCACGTCTTAATATCCCGTTGTCGTTGGTGATTACAAGCCGCATATTTTAATCCCTGCATCAGTATGTTGCAATTACATACATACACAAAATATTAAAATAACACCATACAAGAATCTCAAATGTTCACGAACACACGAGAAGCGCAGCCTCGTAGCGTATTCCAATTACTGCACAAACTTTTGCACAAGGATACCTGGATCAACTGAATACTGGTGCGATAACAGATCACTAAATAAGAGATGTTCATAACCAAGACAGCCCTGTCCACGATAGCAAAAAAGAACCGTCTTTGGATATTGCAAGCATCTTTGATTCACTTGCTATGTACTCAAGCTGCTAGTTTAATTAACAAGCATAATTAGCTGTAACTGCCCACCATGTTATATTCTATGTCCAGTCATGACCAAACATATAAAAATAAGTAGGAAAAATGATTATAATAGTTAAAAATAATAAAAAAAATTGTAGCATATTTTTACCTACATAAGCATCAGCAACATTATAAATAGTAAATGTGTGTTGGAATTCAAGTTTGAGATGCTAAATTTAATCTTTTTATCATTTATATGATAATTTTAATTTTGTAATGGTATTGCAATGAATGTTAGGTTATAATTCAATAATGCAGTTTTTATTTCTATGATATTTTTGAATATTCAGTGCTGTTAGTTTGCTAGATAGACTGGATTGTGGCAGTGAGGAAAGTCAGAAAACTAGTGGAAATAGCTTGTTTATTGGCTAGTGGGCACTGTCAGCTCTATCTAAACATAGCAGAGCACCGACAAGGTCAAGCTATAAATACTGTGTAATGTGCAACAACGAAACCTGCAGTGCAGAGTTAAGGATTTGCTGCAACCCAATCAGTAGATGTTAGGCTGAGTAATAATAAAAGTATTATAAAAAGAATAATTTTATAAATCTTGCTACTTTTCTTTTGAATCTGTTTCATCATCTACTTGGAAATTCATTGAACTTAAATCAATTTGGGGGCAGTAATTTTTCGGTCAGTCTAGAATTCTCTGTTTAAAAATATATGTGTACATATTACGTCATTCAAGTAACTCTTTAATTTTGAAAAAGTTTCTTGTATGCTTTGTTTTACAACCTGATACAGTTATTTGAAACCTAGGCTTTGCATTAGAAATCTACCTATTCCGTTATCCATATATTTGTAAACTACTTAGAGAATGACTTGTAATTAAGAGGGATTTGTGTCAACAGAAATGTTTTAATCGAGATATGTACTACACAAATTTGGCAGTGTTTAATGTTTCGTCAACACGGTGGCTCTCCTGGGATATTCATGGGTTGTTACTTCAACTGTTATTAAGTACTATTTAAATTTATTCTGACAGATCTTGTTAGCTTTTGGACCAGTTTTGTGGAATTTCCTTTAAATAATTGTGTACTAAATCATACCTGTCTTATCTGCATTATAGTAGCCTACACTGTGAAAATAATGTGATTTTGTTTGAGTTTTTAATTAAAAGGAAAGTGTAACAGTACTGTAATCATGTTGTAAATGTTATGCTACAGAAATGTTTTTACATTTTTCAGATACAAGCTTTTAACTCATCCTGTTGGAACTGAGTTATGATATGTAAGAAATTTGTTTCCTTTTTCTGCACTGGACTTCCAGTTTTAATTGCTGGTGCTTCAGCTGTAATTTTACACTACTATATATACTAAATTGAATAAATGTTATGTTTTTAAAAACATTGTCTGCTGACCACATCAGAACATGGCGTATGAGGTAATGTTTCATGAGGGTTTTTTTTTCTTAGCGAACCTTTCTAAGAGATTTAGTTAAGATTACTGTTTGTTTTACAAGGGTTACATAATTATTTTAGCTAATTTTTAAGCCTTTGGGGTATACATTTATGAATCAGTTTAGTTATGAAATTATTGGTGTTTCAAGTTCTGTGCTTTGTATGACGGTTGTCATTTTATTAAAGCTTTTATTGGTATTTCTTTACATATTATGAGAAAGTAACCCGAAGATTTGTCGAGGTGATTGAGAGTTTGCATCTGTTTCGTTAACAAGTTATATGGCTAGTTTGTTGCAGTAACTATATTTCTGCCTAATTTTAACCTGGGCATGAAATCATTCAGTAGTTAGCAATAGTGTACTAGTACAGAGAATGAATTAGAGGACAACAGTGTTGTTTTATGGGATAGTGACAATTACACGGTAACAGTTTTGCTGTGATATATCAAGAAATGTACAACTATCATTGGTAAAATGTTAGTTATATTGGTTTTAGTTTGGATTTTTTATTAAAGTTTCATTAGTTTCAGAAGTTCTATTTGATAATATTAAAGCTGGAAATATAACAATGTAAATAGTAATAAACAGTTATTGAAGTCAACAGAGTTAATGCTGCTTTTAATATTACAAAGTTTTCTTATAGATATAGCTTCTTGATTCATTAAGGTATAAATCCTGATATAGGCGTTAAACCTCTAATTGGTAATATATAATATTAATATTATTGCAGTTACTGCCAAACTGAAATTTTAAACAATTTGTTCATTAATTTATTTAGTAGTAAAGTTTTAAAATTAATCTTATTATGAATTATGAATTGATATAGAAATAGTATTGCAAATCATAAGGCAGTGGTCCACCAAAAATTTTGCTTAGAATACCATTTGTTTTGAAGAGTCACACTGTCTTCAATCTTGATCTATTGAGAAGTAGTCAGTTAAATTGCCATTTAAAGTCTGTGGCTGCAAGCTTGGTAGACACTGATGATTGATGCACCCGTAGACATGCAACTAGTTTCTTGTTGTCATATGAAGTGATAACTTTGGGATGTTTCTTATCAGGAAAGCAGACTTCTATTGGGTATATAATGTACATGTGCATTGTGTTCGGTTGTGGATTGCAGACATTAATCAACATGGCGTACTGCTGCCTGATCTTACTCGGCAAGTTCATCCAGCGACTGGTTTTTGGAGAATTGCGAGTGTCAGAGCAACAGCACATCAAGGACAAGTTCTGGAACTTCGTGTTTTACAAGTTCATCTTTGTGTTTGGTGTCATCAATGTGCAGTACATGGATGAAGTTGTGTTGTGGTGCTCGTGGTTCTCTGTGCTGGGCTTCCTGCACCTCCTTGCTCAGCTCTGCAAAGATCGTTTCGAATACGTAAGTCATTCCTAACTTCTACTTATTGTAGTTATTTGTTGAACTCTGTAGCATCTGTTTTGATTTGTGGGTTGATTCGATAGAGGATAAGGTAGAGAGTTATAATGATTTTCGTAATACAGTTTTAAATATGAAGTTTTTTTTCTCTTTTTTAATATCTGTGTAAAATAATTACAGGAAATTAATTCATAGTTATTTATTTTTGTGTTGTTTTAAGCACAGTTTTAGACAATATTAATGTATTTTACTTTCGATCATCTTTGAAACAAATTACATATTATACTAAGTTTCTTGAGTCATTGTGCAAGTAAAATTGCAATTCTTAGTGAAGCTTAGTCATTTGCATGTTACACATAAAAAGTGATGCGACAAAACTGTTGCTGATTTAAATGGATTTTTTCCCACTCATCAATAAGTTTGTATTAAGCGTGCACAACTTAAGTCGGACAGTTAGGTCAAGAGATGTAGCAGCAAATTAAGAAGCAAAATGTCAAAAAGACATGTAACAAGTGCCACAGTACAGTGAGTGTCAAAGTAGGGGAGGCCAAGCAGGGCGTGGCAGGCTGCTACATCATAGTCGACAATACATACATGGTCTGCCCCTCGCTGCAGTGCGTGGCAACCTACACAACAGTACCAACGTAAACCAAGCAGTTGTCACGCATGGGTGTTGTTTTGCCTGTGCCTACAGGGCTTTAATTTCTACGTAATGAATAAGAATATTTATTATAATTTTTTTGGAAAGATTAACATCTGTACGACAAACTATTTTAGTTCCCACATACCATAACTAGACCAGTGATGGCCAACCGGCCTGCGGCACAATTTTATACGGCCAGCATAAAATATACTTCGTAAACGGATTATATAAAACTGTTCAAAAGTGTTCTTTTTTAAATTCTGTAAAATTCTAAAAATAATGTTAATGCGCGGTTTGGCCCTCGAGTGTATTTTGAAGTGCTATGTAACCCCTGAAGTCAACAAAGTTGGCCATTACTGAACTAGACCATTACAAGGACATGTACTGTAGCTATAAAAATTAGCCTAAGTAAATTTCTATTAAAAAATAGTTGTTTCAAAGCATTCAATAGCATAGAAGAATCACAGTAGATTTTCATCCTCGTTACCCACTTTAAAATGTTCTTTTCAGAAGTTTTTACTTTCTTTTTCTATAAATTAGGAAGTATCAATGAATAACCTTATTGATGATTCTCTGATAGCCTTGAGAAGATCCTAGGAAGCTAACAAGATTTGCTTCAAGATAATTTTATAGATGGTCTATAAATGCTTTGTTATGTTCATGGGTCAGTGCGAAGCAGACAGAAGTAATCATTGAGTAAAGTGAAAAGGAATACAGTAAACTCCTGATTATCCGTGCCCTGATTAACCTGTTTTCGGATTATCCGTGTGACTTTCTGTATGTTGAACACTGTAAAAACCAAAAATTTTTGTAAAAAAAAAAATTTTTGTACATAAGTGTATCACTCTTGCGCGCAAGAATGGATTAACGAGATCGCGCAAGAGTGGATTAACAAAATTTCAACATCATTTTTTCTAATTTTTTACCGTGCACCCCAGACATACGTTAATTTATTTTGGTGAAAACGTTGTGAAATACGCTATTCAAATGTAAAACCATTACTCATTATGGTATTATACTAAATTATATATAAATTAAATTTTTTTACATTATTATCTTAACAGATGTGCTATTTTCGGATTATCCGTGTTTCCCGATTATCCGTGCATGGCGCAGCAATAATTAACACGAATAATCGGGAGTTCACTGTATTTGAAAAATTGATAAGGTACAAGCAAAAAGATAAACATAGGAAACTTAGGAACAAAGAAAAACTGGGGGTTGAAGATTAAGCAACGTGAGTTGGAAGCAAAAAATAAATAACTGGAGAGTTGAAAAATATTTTTAGTTAAAAATTCTAACAAAAATAATGGTGCCATTACGCATATTTATTTTAAATTGATAAACATACTTGGGTGTCATTATTGTGTGTTATGCTCTGCTTAATTTAATGCTGGGAAATTGTCAATAACAGGGTAATTACAGAAAATACAGATTCAAATGACCGGTGGGCACCCTGAAGTTAAACCATGATATTATCACTGACGTCTAAATTGAAGTTCATTGGTAAAATATAAATGTTATTGTTAAATGGTTTGCGATTTATCCTTTGTATACTTTTGTCGTGGTTTATATCAGGAAATCCAGGTTTGACGACCTGTAATTCAGAAACAAAAAAAAAAATCTAAAATTGTGCAGTTTGGCAGACTTTGCAACAAGCAGAATAAAATTTAAAAATTATTTTTGATTTTGTTGCTAGTTGGTATAGACGTTCTTGGTACAGTGAGGACTTCTTAATAATGTCTTACTAATTTTTTCCTTTCAACTACCTATTTCCCTCTTGCCATCACTTTTTAATATAATACATGTTGTCATATGACTAAGGAATATGGTATGTATGTACATTTCATAACCATCAATGGTTAGCATCTGAGGCCATAATAAAATGAATATATTAGTGATTAAAACCTTTTTTTTTTTTGGGGGGGGGGATATCAATTGTGCTCACTTTACCATGCAAAACGTGTAACGAAATGTTACAAAAATAGTTTTTCTTCTTTTAAGGTAAGACTTGTATAAAAATTTTGTTGCAGCTATCTTTTTCACCTACTACTCCAGGCTGGAGCCATGTCCGGCTGCTTGGTCTGTTAGTCTCCATACTACTATTATCTGGCTTCATGTTCCTCATATGTGTCGCTGTTGGCTTCTTCGGTGGACTCAATACATTTGCCTTCATGGTTGCGGAGGTGAGTGCTGCAGCTGTTTGATCCAGTCAGCATACAGTAGAAGCCCATTCATAATGCAGTCAATTAGGTGATTCTGCAGGTCATTTTGTATCCATCAGCCTGAATAAAAGGCTGGTCACTACCAGTATAATGTGGGTCAAAATATGTCTTAAAATACAAGTGGTGGTGTGGGCTTTTACACTACTTTTAAAGCTGTGTGCAATTGAAAAATATGTTCCTGTGTTTGTATTCAACATAGCATTGGTCATGGACCAGGATTACTTTGTCTCACTTATTATATTAGTGTTATGGTCATTTCATGTACAAAGAGATAACTGGGACTGGGCATATAAAAATGACACTTGATTCATCCAGTTTAAGTTTGACATTTTATCACTAAATGACAAAAAATTAACATTTTGAATGGGGCAGGGCGTAAGTAACCTTGATTTTTTTAGTTTAAAATAGTGAAGTTTATTAAATGTTTGTTGTATGTACATTCTGTAGTAGTTTACTGAACTATTGACTGCTCAGTAATGAGTTAAAACAAGGGATGTTCAATATCATAAATTGTGATTTCGATATTAAGTTCAACTGTATACTTGATATTTTCAGTACATAGATGTTATTGATAACATTGTAACTTTTTGGTATATCGATAACACTAATTTTTCAGTATATTGATATGCAGATAACATAGATTATTCAATATCAACTCTTTCATTCCTATTTTTCAAATCTCAAACAAAATACCCTGTATTTTAAAGCATTTGTATGTTTATCACCAATGTGACACATTTGATTAATATAGTACCATTAGTGGCATTGAAATCTCAGAGAAATCTGTAAATTGATACGTGTTAATACATGAAATGATAAGATTAAATGTATAGCTGACTAAAATAGTGTAAGAGTAAATAGATTTACTGAAGGTAAACCTAGACAGCAGCAGTATTTCGATTACACCTTTCTAATCTTTAATATCACATATAATCTGCAAAATAACTGAGAATGTCATTGGCTACGGCTAATAAAAATATTGAAAATTTACCAATCATAATGTCGTCCTCATACAATAACGATACCGTCCAGTCTTTATTTCAGTGATGTAATGGTTTCGATAGTATTGCTCATTTTGATAACAATTTTAGTTTCGGTAACATAGTCAGGTCCAAAAATTATATCAATGAAATTTTCAGTTTAGATGAAATTGCTAATTGTGATAGTATTGTCAATTTGTATGCAAGCTTTTTCAATATATCGAAAATATTCTGTATGCCGGTAGATCCATTAATATCGCAATACTGATACATCAATAGTAAAAAAGTTATGTATCTGTTACATATTTTGGGTTAGATATTTGTAGTTGTCAATAAATTGATAGTTATCTGTATGTTATTGATGTATTGACAGTGTCGTCTTCTTTTATTTCTTTCCTTCCTTTCCTTGGAAAGATGGTTATCACAGACACGTCAAAATTAACTTCTCATATTGCTTCCACCCACGAACTTTCCTGCAATGGCAAACAAAAAAGAAAAATGGTTTTAGCAGGGATAGTTACAGCAGAAAAGAGGTGTGGAGGGGGTAGAGAAAAAGAAAAGGAAGTTTAGTAATGATGGGACTCTCTCTCTGCCTCCCATGCTTGACACCCGCCAGTTTACAACTCAGCCTTCTCTCCCCACCCCTTTTTTTTGCGAGGCGGTTTTTTTTTCTATTTTCCGTCTATAGTACGCACCCCTGAATTGTTATCAGTAGTTTTGGAATAAAAGTGCGCATTATACACGAGTAAATAAGAATTAGTATATAACTGTATTATGCAAGACAGACCATGATATGTGTAGTTATTTGGTGAATGTACGTGTTGTGCTGAGAACTTTACACTGATGGAAATGGTATGTATGTGCAGTGTGTGCAACTGAGTGTACAGACACTGCATGTGATATTCCGGTATGCCTTGCACCTGTACGACGTGCGGCAAGGAGGTGGCAGCGCAGGCCGGCTGTGGGAGAAGAGAGGCCCTGTCGCCTACTACACAGAGCTGGTGTTTGAGCTGGCAGCATTAGCCATCGACCTGGTCCACCACCTACACATGCTGCTCTGGAGCAACATCTTCCTGTCCATGGCCTCGCTGGTCATCTGCATGCAGCTGCGCTACCTGTGCCATGAGATCCAGCGCCGTGTCAAGAGACACCGTAACTACCTCTGGGTTCTCAACCACATGGAGCAGAAGTATGTTCTGCCACTTACTCACTTTTGACTTTGTGCTGCTTGATTCTCTCAATCGTAGAAAGCAACAGTTCCAACCTGCTTTTTGTAGCATTTACTATTTGTAAATATGCTGCCGTGTTAGCCACTAAAACTAAACATTGCCTCACCACACAGTATATGGATAGGATTCTTTCATGCCCTTGACCTTAAAATGTTCTGGAATTGTTGAAATGCAACTAAACAGAATTATAGTACATAAATTAAAATAAGTTTAATGAGACTGACTTTTGAATACACATTCTGATGTGGGAATGTTGGGCTTGCAAAGTATTTTTGCCCTACAAAATATCTTTGATCTTTTGCAAGATTTCATAAACCAATTACAAATTCTTACTAAAAGTACTAGTGGTACTAAGAATGAACAGCATGTGGCATGGATGTGGTGTGTGGCATCAGTGTGTAAAAAAGAGTGGTATGTTTCAAGTAGCACTTGTGTAAGAAATTTACAATTTCTTTTTGCTGGGTGATTTATAAAAAGTGCTGTACTGCTGCCAATGTTTTCTTATTATGTTTTAAATTTTAAACGTGGAGGTTATATAACTTATTAATTTCATAATGCTTGTCCCATTCACTGGTGATCAGTACGATTAGTCACAAATCAATCATGTTACATTATCAATTAAATATTAATTTATGTGAAGCAGGCCCTGGTGGGCGCTCTTCTCATCCGGCTCGACCGTTTTGTTTGCTGCGGGTCGTCCAATTCAATATGCAATCCTTGTGCTGGGTCTACCCTTGGAGGTTGCTCAAATCTTCTGAAGGGGTGGCTGTGCTGGTCTGGTGTCGATGCCCGGACTGGTGGCTGTCCTCCCAACTGCCAGTGTTCCCTTTGCAGGGCTGCGGGTCGCTGCTGCGATGGGCCGTCATTTGGCCTGGGATGGTGTTGGCCTGTGTAACTCCTCCATGGTCTGGCAACCGACTGCCATCAGTCCTCGAAGAACTCTTCCCCTGGTCGACCAGCCTTACCTTATGTGGTTGTGCTGATTCCCTGCTGAGCAGCTGGTCCACATGACGCATGTATGTGTGGCCGTCTCCGTCTTCGACTGTGTAGGTTACTGGCCCCTGTTTCGCTACAATGCTCCCTGCAATCCATTTCTGTGCACCTCTGTAAACACGGAGGAGCACCTGCTGCCCCACTGCCAAGTGTCGAATTGTTTTGTTATTCGTGTCCAAGGGCTCCTTCCACTCCACATTGATGTTAGGGCGTATTTGGTTAAGTGCCGTTCTTAATGGTTGCCCCATACGGAGTTCTGCTGGGGTTTTTGTCGAGTCTCCGGTCGGTGTTGTGTGTAGCGCCAACAGCATTCTTGCACCTCGCGTCTGCCAGTCTCCTATGACCGTCTTCTTCAGCTTAGATTTAACTGTTTCCACCATGCGCTCAGCTTGCCCATTTGTGGCTGGGTGGAACGGTGGTGCTCTTATAAAGGACACTCCATTTTTCTTCAAAAACTCCCCAATTTCCCGGGACACAAATGCTGTTCCATTGTCTGAGACTAAGTAGCGAGGTATCCCATGGCAACTAAAAATCTCTCGTAATGCCTGAACAACTTCTCTTGATGACATGCCACACATTTTCTTCACTTCTGGCCATTGTGAGTGTGCATCCACGACAATGAGGAAGACCTGTCCTTGAAATGGTCCCGTGAAGTCAATATGTAACCTTACCCTAGGCTCCGTTACCACTGGCAAATTTACCTCCACCTTGGGTGGGTTGGCTCGTTGCTGCTGGTATTCCGGGCACTGTCCCACCATCAGCTTGATGTCCCTGTCCATTCCTGGCCACCACATATAATTACAGGCTATCATTTTGGATTTCACAATGCCATCATATGTCGCATGCAGCATTTCCAATAGTTCCTTCCTCCGTGCTTCGGGAATGACCACTTTGTTGCCCCACAGTATGCAGCCTTTGTGTAGGGATAATTCTTCTCTTCTGTCCCAGTATGGTTGTATTCCTCCAGGCCCTTCATGTCTTCCTGCCATCCCTGGCACGTATGTTGTTGTACTTGTCTCAGAATCGGGTCAGACAATGTGAGCTTGGCTAGCATACCTGCGTCAGTTGGCAGGTTGGGCATATATTCTATCATGAGCACGTTGCCCACTGTCGGTACCTCCACATTTTCTGTCGATAGGGGCAGTCTGCTGAGCGCATCTGCATAACTTATCTTGTCTCACGACTTGTAAACAGTTTGGTACTCAAACATCGAGAGCCACAGGCTCCATCGCAAAAGGCGTGGAGGTAGGATGTCTTGTGTTTGTCTCTTGGGATCGAGTAATCGTAGCAATGGCTTGTGTTCAGTTACATTCACAAAAGGTTGGGCTGTTACATATTGTCGAAATTTGGTTACACCAAACATAACTGCTAGTGTTTCCTTGTCTAGCTGAGAGTAATTCTGCTTGTGTTTCTGAAGGGTGCGTGATCCAAATGCCACAGGAGCTTCACTGCCATCCTCTCTAATGTGTCCTAATAATGCACCTACCCCATATTCAGATGCATCACACGTTAACATGAGGGGTTTATTCAGATCATAGTGCGCAAGCACTTGCTTGGACTGTAAGAGTTCTTTTGCCTTACGAAATGCAGCAGAATGTGTCTGTGTCCAATCCCACTCTGCCCCCTTGTCCAGCAGCCGATGTAACGGTTCCAGGACTGCAGCTTTGTTTGCCAGAAACCTCTTGTAGAAGTTAAACAGACCCAGAAATGCCTGCAGTTCCTTCTTACTCCTCGGAATAGGTTCTTTCTGGATCGCTTCCACTTTTGCATCTGTAGGGTGGACTCCGACCCTATCAATTCTGGACCCCAAGAATATTACAGATTCAGCTGTGAAAACGCACTTTGCCTTCTTGAGCCGCAACCCTGCTTTATTTATTCTGGCCAATACCTCGCGTACCCTACGCCAATGCTCCTGTGTATCTTTCCCAGTGACCAAAATGTCGTCTAGTAAAACCACAATACCTGGGATCCCAGCAAGTAATGTTTTCATAAGCCGCTGGAAGATAGCTGGGCAGCCACTTAACCCAAACGGTAGACGCCGCACTCGAAATAGGCCTTTCATCGTATTCACTGTCAGAATTCCCGCTGCCTCATCATCCACCAACACCTGCAAGTAGGCATCTGCTAAATCCAGTTTTGTAAAAACTGTTCACCCTGCCAGGCTAGCGAAGGCTTCATTCGTTGTCGGTAAGGGATAGACTTGTTCTTACAAACTCTGTTAACCATCACTTTGTAGTCACCATGGAGCCGTATTGCACCATTAGCCTTCCTGAGGGCCACAATTGGGATCGCCCAAGCCGAAAATTCCACAGGTTCATAGACTCTTCTTGAAAATTGGCTTGGCGTGTGCTTCCAGTTCCACAGTCACTGAGTGATCCCACATACTTTCCAAGTTCCACACTGTTGAACACCTGTTCATGTTGCTGCACAGCCCGAGGTAGTTCTTGGGTTAGGTGACAAATTCCTTCCACTTAGATACCTAATGGTTGAAGCCAATTTCTACCCACCAAACTTGGTCCCTTACCATCTGCCATTAAAATCGGTAGTTTGCTTTGGCTTGTTTTCGTCTGGACCAGTACTTCCAAAGTCTCCCTGATTTCCAATCTTTCCTGGGACCAAGTGTGTAGTACGAGGTTTGCATCTACTAGCACTGGTAAATCTGGCCATAGTTCCTTGTAGGTCTCATAGCTAATGATTGAGAAGCTTGCATCTGTATCTATCTCCATGGGGTGTTTTATGCCCATCTAACCAGACTTCTAGGACAATAGGTGGTTCACATTTCACAGCCTTCGTCTGAAACATACTGTATACTGTTGACTCATCCCCTTCTTCCGAGTCGGAATGATTCATTAAATTGTAGTTTCCACCCTTTCTGCTGTTCTGTTTCCAGGTACTGTGAGTCTCCTTCTGTACTCTCCCCCTTCCCTTCTCTATTTTACCTTGTTTCTTTTTAGTTCTACATGCTCTTTCCAGATGTCTTATTTTGCCACAAAAGTTGCATACTGTCTGCACATGACGACATTTGGTAGGGCTGTGGTCCCCGTTGCACCGCCAACACCCTGGCCTGACCTCACTCTGAGTTTGGTCGTCCCTAACCTGACTACGCTTAACATTGAGGAGATCCTTTTTGCTGTACTTGGTGTGCCCTACCTTCAGGATTGCCCCAGACGATGGCTCCATCTGTGTTTGCAGGTCGTTTACATTGCGCTATGTTGCTTCTGCTACTCGTGCCAACTCCACTGCGTCCTTGAACGTCAACGTGTCCTTCCTTAGAAGCATACGCTGGAGGGTTGTGTCGCGATGCCACACACGACCCTGTCGCGCAACATCCTGTCGAGGTCGGTAAAATAGCAATGGATGCTGAGTCCATGGTAGCGAGCGACCGGGAAAAGTCAGGAAATTTAAGACATCTGGAGAAGTCAGAGAAAAGTCAGGGAATTCTCTAAAAAAACCGGGAATTTCATAATTTGGTAAATGAACATTTCCGCGAACACATGGTACTATTTTATTGGTACATACAGGGTGTTTGAAAAGTCCTGCACAGTAACGTACGGGGTGGTAGGGGTGGTTGTGGTGAGCAATTTGAGATGGGAAACCCGGGGTCTAAGCTCAACCGTTACGCCTCTACAAGCAATGTAAAATAATGAACATGTTTGGCAACGTCGCAGCCCGAAGACGTGGTTTGTCTTTTGTCGGAGTTTATGTTCTAGAAGATTCTAGACAACCAAAAACATTTCCAAACATCCGCCGATTGGTCTGGAACATTCAAACTGGGTATAAATTAAGAATTTCGCTCTAATGTACATCGGTTTCCGGCAAGGGAGTGAGGTCGTTGTGTGTTCCCGAGAAGTTGAAGTGAGCTAACAGCACGTGTTTGTGATCGGAGACCTGCCGTATCATAATCGTTAATTGACCGATATCCATTTCACCTACGGTTTAGCGGATGGAAATGCCGCTCGCGCGCAGCAGCTTTGTCGGGAATGCTACCCATTGCGACGGATTCCGTATCCCTAGTTGTTTTCACGGCTTCACAATCGCTTAAGGGATCATGGCACATTACAGGTATGCTATTGGTGTAGTAATTTAATTGACCTTTATTTTATGTGGTCTGTAAACATAAGCAGCGCTAAAGTATCATTTGTGTTTAGTTTTGAGGTTGTGTTTGTTTTATGTTATACACAAATAAAATAAAATCCTCGTTTTACTGTTCTTATCACAAAATGAGAGAAACACTTGGAAGTGAATTTTGGATTTAATGATTTGACAGTTATGACGTATTCACTGTAAGTTTCTTCATTTTCTAGGCTCACCGCCCTCAAGCTGGACGCCCTCGGACACAAAGAACGCCACAAATTGAAGAAACCATTCTTCAGCAATTTGAAAACAATCCGTCTACAAGTACACGTACCGTTGGGAGTACTCTGAACATCAGTCACAGCATGGTACACGAGGTAGCATCCGACGACGGACTCCACCCTTTCCACTTCCAGAAAGTTTACAAATGCAAACCGGAAGATGCGCCGCTACGGATGGACTTCGCAAGATTTCTAATCGATCAGGTTACACACAATCCTGATTGGCCGGTAGGGGTGTGCGAAGCTTCGCATTGTCGAAGTCAAATCGAATATTTTTGTACCTTCGACTTCGTCTTCGACCAATAAAATTCTTCGAGTTGAAAGTCGGTCGAAGGTAACCACAATTCGTATCAAAACACGACACAATTTTTTATGTGGAGCAAGTAATTTTTCGTTTATTCGTAATGTAGTATTCTGTTTAACTTACACATTAAAAAATCCTAATTCACGGCACAGTGGTGATCTATTTATTTTGTTTACATTCAGCGGCACAATTTGACTTAAACCGGAGTCACAATAGCTCGAAAAAACTACCCCAATGCAACGAAAATAATATCTGCAGCCAATGAATTTACAATAAATTAACACACGTCAAAATTATCAAAGCACTCATTGCCGACATAATTTTTTTTTTGTTGCGTCGGGATGGTTATACCGGGCTATTACATTACTAGGAACTGTAACGTACGTAAAACAAAATCATAAAAGGAAAGAGAACTGTGATTATTTTAGGAAAAAAAAACGTTAATTCTACAACTTGCCTTCACTTTAGCACTTTTCTTATGTAGATATTACATAGGTTAAACGTAGGCCACGCAGTATTGGTGAGACTTGCGCTGTACGTATCAACGACCCGTTTGCATTTTTTTCTGGAATATTTCCGCCTTACACAGGCCCACATATAAATTGGAAATCGCATCTATGTTGGCATTAAAGCACAATATTTTTACATGATGACGACAGTACATTTACGACTGTTTAAACGTAACAAAATCAACTCTACACAACCGGCTTCCATCTTTGTTTACGACGCTAGGAGATAAGCACCAACCGCCCATGCAGCACAAAGAAGGTAACAAGTGAAGCACGCTTTGCGCATGCGCTGCAAGAGCTCACATTTTCTCTCTCTCTCACTCACGGTTCGCGCCAAATGTTGTTCAAGTTCAACACGCGGCTGCGAATATTTTTTTTTCTGCAAACGTGATAATTGGAAAGATATTTTCTGTTTTTAAATTGCAGCTTCTCTGGGCACTTTTGAGGTGTTTATAAGCAAACATGAACGTAAATTTGTGTGGAACTAAATTGCCAAACAGAAATGTAATATACAATTTTTTTGAGAGAAGTAGTGATCACAGCACATGTACGTGCAATGTGTGCAAAAAGGTGCTATCCACCCCAAGATGTAAGTAGAGTAATAATATTCACTATTATTATATCAGTAGATGTACGTAATAATTATTCACATTTTTGGCTCTTTGAAAAATGCATTTATTTATTTGTTTATTTATTTTCATTACAGATTTGTTGAGGCCTTGTTACAAAGTTTTGCCGTGATTTCGAAAATATATTTTTTTATTGCTACCTAATACTCATATCAAAATTTCGCTGCACAGTTTTGACATTTACCGTATTCACCCGAAAATAAGACGATAGTTTTTTCCATGCGGATGATACAGAAAATTGGGCGTCGTCTTACAACCGAGATCAAACTTTTTTAAAGATAGTTTTGTTGTATAACCTATAATAACAAAAGCCGTTTACATTCTTCCTTGGCTACTGTGTACGTTATAATAGGGTATTTCAATGATATATTGACAAACAAATAAAATAAAACCTGTTTATATGAAAATCACGCCAAATATTGCAGCACTTAATATTTTTCATTACTTCCTTTGAAAAACGCCGTAAAATAAAACAACTGCCGTGCTCAGATAACACAATACGGATGTGTATACGACACTTGCTCTACTGTCTGCCATCCATGTTCCAGGCTGCCAACGTCGCAAAGCGAAAGATTGGTATTTCTATGTAAATATGGAACACAATACGTGTACTTTCTTCTTTGGAGTGGTATGTGTTAAGGATACACATTCTTCTATGGTGAATGAAAATAGGATTGTTTATTTGTTGAAGTTCTTATTCGTTATGGCTGACCACGTGGAAAAACGAGCACTAATGTTAGTGGAAATTGCAATAAAGGTGAAAGGCGCAGTTACGACAAAAATTTTAAACTGATGGCTGTGAAGTATGCTGACGAAACCAATAACTGTGCGGCAGCAAGAAAATACGGTGTTACCGAGGCAAATGTTCGGCGCTGGAGAAAACAAAAGCCTTGCTTACAGAATGCAAGCTCAACACGAAAGTCTTTCCGTGGACCAAGACGTGGAAACTTCACAAAGAATTGACGAACAAGTAACGGAATTTGTACGAGCACAGAGAAGAAATGGGGTGCCAGTTTCTTATACAGTAAAGCACCACTGCAACGAACTTCAGATTAACGAACACTTCACCACAACGAACGAATGTTTTGGTCCCAACTGACGCCCATTATAAGTAATGGAACTTAATTTCACTTGAACGAATTTTAACATTACGAATTTTTGTACATTTGCGTTTATATTCACGTTAACAAACGCATTCCGGCAAAACGTAAGCAATGAAATGAATTATTCTGAAGTTAAATCGGTTAAATTTCCGTTAACACGTTTGTTTACAAAAACGTCTCGAACGATCTTTGCTTCTTAGATACGCACAATAACTAAATACGGTCAAACCATGGCAGTAATGAGCATCAAAATGGCGTCTGGCTTCCACCCGAGTAAGGTTAATTCTACTACAGGTTAGAAAGAAAATACGTTTTCTTATGGGAGAGCTTGGCACAGGGAAAATTTCTGCCACTAGTTTCGCTTCAATCGCTAAGAGACCAGAAAAGCACGAAACCATAGTAAAATTAAATTTAAATAAACGTGGAAATTATATTAGTCATTTAATTTAATTTTAAAGCAGAAAGAAACCAATTTCGTGTTTTAAATTATCAACTTAATGTAACTTAAAAATCAGGTAAGCCCTGTGATTGGTCAGTTCGGTGCACTAGCGATACCAGCGCTCAAGTGGCAGAAATTTTCCCTGTGCCAAACTTATAACATTGATCTTTCTACCCTGTAGTAGAATTAACCTTAACCCGAGCGTTCCTGTTGTGGCAGACGTGCGAACTAAGCGTAAATCGCGATTGGTTGTGGATGCCGTGTGTAAGCAGCTTTGGTAGTGTTTGCTTTGGCGAATTCCCCTTTTGTTTACTATCTGACGTCTTATTTATTTATTAATATTACAGTTTGGGATTTAAGTGGGAAGGAATTAATTTTTGCCTATAAATTACAGCACCGAACTTGTTATTGTAATGGTGAAAAAGTGAATGTGTGTACGTGAAAATGGTTGCTCGTTATTAAATTCGCATCGCTATTAAGAAAACAAAAGGCCTAAATTAAACAGTATGTAAAATTAATTAAACTGAAAATCGTTCAATCAGTGGCCAGAAAACGTTACTTTAGCCCCGAGTGAATGTATCTTACAAGTGTGTTCTATTTTCTGCAGACGTTTTTTTAAGGTTATGAGTGAATGTATCTTACAAGTGTGCTCTATTTTCTGGAGACGTTTTTTTAA